>MU734618.1:4703-21913 GCA_026770625.1 Nicotiana glauca
TTCTTAAAGCTCTTAAAAGGAGTTGAAGAGAATGAACCCTCGCACCGTCGTCGTCGCTCGCTCGGCTTCGGCTTTGGCTTTGGCTTTGGCTTTGGCTTTGGATTTGGATTTGGATAATGATCGATCGATAAGATTATTTTTGGACAAAATTTATTTAATTATTCAATAATTAATTAAATACCAAATCACTGCTGAAAGTACGCCAGAACTCTGCTGAAATTTCAGAGAACCTCGCTAGCCGCGTTTCTGCCGCGATCGCGGTAGAACCGCGGCAATGAGATTCAGAAAGGCTCTCTGGCCGCGGTTCTGCCGCGATCGCGGTAGAACTGCGGTAGGCCGCGTATTTTCTGAAAAGGCACCTTTTCAAGACACCTCTTCTGATATTTGCCTATAAATTGTGAAGCAAGGCTGCATCTTTTACATACGAAATACACTCTAGAACTCCTTTCTTTCTGAATATATTGCATCCTACTTCGCAATATCTCTCTCTCAAATTCGTAAGTGTGATTTTGCTCCGTTTTTGAGTTCGTTGGAATCCTGCAGTTTGTATTGCCACTGTTGTAGGAAGGTTTATTCCGTTTTATCCTGGGAGGATTTAATCCATTACCTTAGCAACGTGTGAGAGGGTTAAAATTCCTTAAGGATACACAAGCAAATTGTGGACTCGGAAATTTCTCATTCTTCTACCTTTCTTTATTTTCTAACAGTTTATTTTTAACACAGTGACGCTAACAGTAACACATGGAGGAAGTCAAAAGAAAATCCACAAGATTTGTTGATGCCGTCAAACAGAGCCCAAATGGAATATGAATTACAAATTGGATTGGGTTACAAACACATCGGGATCGGGACTGGGACTCGAACTCGAGGTCCCAACAGGCGAAGTAATTTGTCAGTCCAAAAGATGCCCAGATATGACTAACGTAGCTGAGCACGAGGTCGTGATTGCAAGTCTAAAGCTAGCACTCGAGTACGGAGCAAAACGAGTCGTCCTACGGTGCGATTCTGCTAGTTGTCAATCAAGTCACAGGGACTTTGCAAATTACGGAACAAAGACTGCAAAAATACTATGTCGGGATCTGCAAGCCATTATCCGAGTTTGACGAACGCCAGCTCGACCAAATCCCTCGAGCACGGAATATTAAAGGGACGGCCTTGCCAAATTGGTAGCGGCCACTAAAAGCATAACCGAAAAAGGGAATATGGTCACTCCCCTCCATTCGTCGACCGATCAAATTGAGGTAACGAACAATTTTATTTGGTTTTAACTGACTGTTCTTCTAATTAGAATAGAAGCAGGAGCATTCTTCCAAATACACGAACATGGAATAATCGTCGTCAAAGCTAATCCGAAGATGCCAAGAGTCCACATAGACTGGGACTGGATTGCCAGCCTGAAAAACACGTAAATCCCTCCGATATGTGTAAGCAAAGCATAAGTGCATGAAACTCATCTGCAAGTTATAAGTCTACGCTGCAACAGTGAGCAAATTTACTTCCACGTTATTTATCAACCTTGCAATATTTCCTTTTTCGTTCCCCTCATGACTCTTTTCCGTCAATATGGAAATGGCCTTTTGCTACAAAAGGAATGAATGATCACTTTCGACATTATTATTTATAATAATTCAATATTTTGACTATATGAACCACTTGTTGATTAAGAACCACCTACTATGCTACAACTGCAGGCATCAAAATATTTAAGTAGTAAGCTAATTGAACTGCTACATAATTTTTACATCCCTATAGATCTTATTTTATCCTTATGGATAAGTGACGCTGCATCAATTACACAAGCAATATTCAGCCTCGCCCGAACCAACATTCGGCTTCACCCGAATTGACACTCGGCCTCCCCGCCCGAAGTGACATTCGGCCACCTCGCCCGTATCAACATTCGGCAGCCTCGCCCGTATCAACATTCGGCAGCCTCGCCCGTATCAACATTCGGCCTCCTCGCCCGAATCGACATTCGGCCTCCTCGCCCGAATCGACATTCGGACTCCTCGCCCGAATCGACATTCGGACTCCTCGCCCGAATCGACATTCGGACTCCTCGCCCGAATCGACATTCGGCCTCGCCCGAATCAACATTCGGCCTTATCGCCCGAATTAACATTCGACCTCACTCGAATCTACATTCGGCCTCGTTCGAATCAACATTCGGCCTCCTCGCCCGAATTAACATTCTGCTTCCTCGCCCGAATTAAGATTCTGCTTCCTCGCCCGAATTAACATTCGGCCTCCTATCCCGAATCAACATTCGACCTCCTCGCCTGAATCAGTATTCGGCCTCCTCGCGCGAATTAATTAATATTCGGCCTTGCTCAAATTAACTCTCATTTGATCTCACTCGAATTAACATTCAGCCTCCTCACCCGAATTAAAAATCGACCTCGCTCGAATTCAACTCGCATTCGACCTAGCTCGAACTTGATTCGTAGCTAGACCTCGTTCAAGTTAAATATGGCAATGTTTGACTTCGCTCCGGCTAATCAAAGACACCCGATCGCGTTCGAATTTGTGCCTACCAACGATTCCTTTGAAACCATCAATCAAGGAAACCGATCAAGAAAAAGAAAAAAAAAATAGAATCAGGAATAAGCAGCAAAAGTAGCATTCCAAATCAAAAGAAGTATCAGAAAAGGCATCTTACAAGGGTCGAATCGCCCGTCTAGATCTGAGGACGCGGATGACCTCCTCCGATGCCACCATCCTTGCCAAAGCCGCCATCCTGGCCTCGTCGGCCTTCTCCAACTCTTCCGTCTTCTAGATCAACTCATCACTCGAGTCATTGGCCCTGATCGAACTTTGCTCAAGTTCAGCCCGCGAGGATACTACTTTGACCTAAAGATCGACACCATCATCCGCGATCCTCACTAGTCGACTTACTCATCCGAATTTCTCGAATTCCGATTAATGAAGTCTGCAGTGATCAATAAGGCCGAAGTTGAGCAGTGATCAATAAGGCCGGAGCCGAGCAGTGCAGATAGATGTAACAGCTAGTTTTGCTTTGGAATCTTCTAAGGGAATATTCTTCTGGATATTCCCTATAATTGTATTTTTTTTTTTAGAGTTTTCTAGGGATATCCCTTATAAACAGAAAGAGATGACTTCTCTAGGAAGAGGGGGGGAGGGGGGGGAGGTGGGCAGACTCTCTCTCTAGAAGATACATACACATCTCTCTAAAGAGATTAGATTATATGTATTTGTCTATCATTCATCTTTATCAAATGAAAGAGGATCCGCCTCACTCAAGATTGGGCGAATCTTTTCCTTTATTTATATTTTATTGTCATTTAATGTTACTTAATGCATCTTTTTTCATACTATTAAATCTGGCCATAATCACTGCCAACATTTATGCTCAATTATATTTTCCTATTCATGTTATTCATATCAGAACTAAAAGTAATTATCATTAACTAGGATTTACCCTCTATCTTCTTATTTAATTAGTTTAACAAAAAGCTTAGCATTTTTTAATCAAACATCGTTAGATCTAAGGAAAAACAAATGGGTGTACTCTTTAAGCTCCACTAAATTAAAATTTCTTGAATTTTAGGTGAAAACTAGCTAGAAAACGTTAATGTGGATTAAAAAAAACGTGATTTTGATTGTTCTTAATTGAAACAGAGCGTGAGTGAAGCTCTTTCTTTTCTTTTCTTTTCTATTTTGGGGTTTTGAAGATAAGTGTGTGTATATTCTATTGTTGAAGAAAAACAAGTTAAGTGTTGGGTGACCTGGTGACGGTGGAGAAGAGTGAAGCAGGTATGAAAATAAAATTACCCTGCTTTTTTTATTAAAAAGATATTACCCGGTTAATAAATAAATAAATAAATAAAAATAGGTACTAAATGAATCTAACCCTTAAAAGTTTCTTATCCACCTAGCATTCATCATAAGGGCTATTAAGATATACTGGAGCTGAGTGTTCCCCTGATTAACTTACTCATATTAAATAGTACTGTATGAGATAATAATCCTCGGATTATTAATCCCAAATAATCATCTTTCGAACAAAAGAGTCCCTTATTCCACAATAATCCTTTATTTTAATATTTCTTCAAAGATAACTTCACCTTCACTCATGTAATCTGGTTATTCACTAAAAAGAAGAAGTTTATATTCTTCTTATTATTAAGGAGTGGTGTATTTATTATTAAATAGTGGTGTATTTCTAAAAATTTAAAACGAGCGACATGCTTTGAACATCATGTGCAAATGGTATTTTGTTATGTAATAATAAAATCAACTTGGCCAATGTAAATTCCCAAAGATACTTATCTTTCCTAATGCATTTTGTGTTGAAAAAAGAAATATCTTGTATATTCAATATGAATGACCTATTGCAAAGACACATTAATTATATCTGTAGATGTCACTTCCAAATGATGTTATGGGCAAACATTATGGGACAATGAGTTAATAAAGCTTAATCAATTGTGTTTGTATTAAGTAAAACAAGAAAAATAATTGCTGGATGGAGTATACGACTATGTTTCAACACTGGAATCAATCCTAAATATGAGTTGCAGGGGAACCTAGATTAAAAATTCTTTTTGCTATGATTGGTTTTGATTTTATCTTTTTAGAAATTATTGCAGGGCGTTTAAATCATGTCTAGAAAAATAGGGTTCGAGTATTGTCTTTTGAAGAAAATATGTGTTATTAAATCACTTTTTAAGCGTCAGTATATAAGATATTAATAGATTAATCAGATTAAAAATATTTGTTCACTAATAATTACACTTCTAAATTTTTCCCTGTGCGGTAAGATTACTTAATATTTTTCCTTCAGAAACTCAAGTTCCACTTACACTCCAATGATTCATAGTCCTTATTAATGCAAGAAATTATTTTTATCATGACAGATTCAAGGAGTTAAACAAAATTGCTTATTAGCATTTCTTAAATTCGTGATACTAATATTATCGGTTGTTCTATCATCTAATTACGCAGGAAGTATTGTTAGGGGTCGTTTGGTATGAGCTATAAGGAGGTATATGAGTGGTATAAAAAATTAATATCACCTTAATACTTTATTTGGTTAGCAAACTAAGTATAAGTTATTTCGGTATTAATTTTAAAACTGGGATAACTTATACCTTATAGAAGGTGAGGTAATTAACACCGGTATAACTTATACATTTTTCTTAGAAATAATGCAATTATCATTCTTAATACAACATATCAAACAATAAATAAACAACAATCCCAACATAACTTATCACAATATAACTTATACCGGTATAAATCGTATTCCAACCAAACGACCCATTAAAATTTCGAGCAATAATTACAACCATTGAAATAGTGCAACCAAAGCCTTAAAAGAGGTACATTCTATATATGTTGTATTCATTGAATATTGGTGCCATCCAATTGGCCTCATACTTGAACTCCAGCATAATATGATGGAGTTCCGACATAAGTATACTTGAACTCCAGTATAATATGTTGGAGTTCAAGTATACTTATGCTGGAACTCAGCATAATATACTGACGTATTTTTCGGGTTTCGAACGCTCAAATTTATCTTTACATAAAAAATGGCTAAATTTCAATTACTTTTGAAAGTAGGTTATTTTTGAACGATCAATTGTAAATTTGGCTATTTTTGAATTTCACCCTTTATATTATGTTGTTTTCCTTGCCAAAGACGGTTACCCTCTACTCTCTATCCATGCACTTAAAAATATACAATTGATAATTTTGATAATTAATAAATACTATCTTCCAAAAATATTAATTAAGTATTCATAAGTGTAGTGTTTTTATTTACGAGAAAATAAAATCTCTTATTTCCACTTTCTAATTTCAATAATACAAAATGACCTTACAAAAATCTTGATCGATCTTATGTGTTATTTTCTATTGATCTCATGTGAGAAAATGTCATATAACATGTAACTAAACAAATATTTGTTACACTACAAACCCAAATCTAACTAAGCAAATTAGGATAGTGCTTTTATTACTTTTATTTGCATAAATGTAATAGTATTATGAACAATTAAATAGAAAGCATGAAATCAGGAGAAACGGTTCAATAATCTTTTACAATTTTAATAGAAGAATATCATTTTGAAAATCTCTTGCATTTTATTTTCAAATCTCATGTGTGTATAAAATGGCATGGGATTTAACAAAAGATTTTAAAAAATTGCAATGGCCACGAAACCAATTTACCCAAGAGGAACCAAAGGGAAGAAGAATTACATTACACAATATTTTTTTCTCTATAATGAGCACTAACGTCCCTTTCCCAATTGATATTTGAGAGGACTATTTGTCGAGAACTCTTTCTTTCTAAAAGTAAAAGAAGATTGACAATTTATTTGTATCTTTTTTCCAATTAATCTTTTCTTTGTGTATTTTTCTTTATACATTTGATTTTTATGTATTTTAGTATGCGTTCCTTAGATTAAATATTTGTTATTTTTCGTATTAAAAGAAATTTATTTCTTCAATACCAATAAAAATTTAAAGAAGAAAAGTGTGATCTGCGCGGGTTAATTTACTGATTTATAAAAGTATAACTAAATAATGTAATATAGAATAAATTGTGCAATATGTTACACTGGATGACACTGCACGAGGTCTCGAGTTCGAGCCCTGGTATGGAAAAATCTTTGCTAGGGAGCCAAATGGAGCCGTACGCGGTACAAATTTGGATATACTCAGGCTCTAACGTGGGTATCGAATACCGGACGAGAAACAAAAAGAAATAAAAGACCAAAATTAGACCTTTTCGTTTTGGAAAAAAATCTAAGTGGGCATTTGGATTTTCAATTAAAAAGTGCCGAAAAGGTTAGTTTTGCCGGCGCGGAATCCACCGTTATTCAGCAAAACGAAAACACGAGTTTTGTGTTTTTTGATTTTGCTTTCTGGAAAAACACACAGTTGTAATTTCTAAATCAAAACAACAATATCGAATAAACAAATCACTCCGATCTCCCTCTCATCTCCCACATCTACACTCCACATTATTCCGGTGAGACAAATCTCCATTGCCCCAAAAAATCCTATGTACATTCTGCCCCTAACAAAACCCCATAATTCCCAATAACTCCCCACACTTCTATGTAATACGAAGCTTCTCTTTGTGTACAATGCTCCAATGGCTCAGTACAGACAATCAGGTGGTGGTTTAGGTTTTAGCAATAACAGTGGAGTTGTTCGAAACGGCGTCGCATCGGATCATCATGTATCTATTGGGATTCGTTCGAATAAGCAGCAGCAATCGCGAAATCAGCACCGTCGACTGAAGTCCACTGCCCGCAAGATCTCGATTGGTGCTATCATCGTTATTCTCTTCGTCGCCTTTGTTGTTTCTGTCTCTGCTTTCTTCTATTTCACTTCACAAAATAGAGGTATTATTGCTTTTACATTCGCGCATTTGACTACCAAAAGATACTGGTTTTTTCCTGGTTGGTGGTGGGTCATTGTAAATATAGTCTTAACTTGTATAGCAAAATAAAAGGAAAATGAAAAATAGTAATTTCAGAGGATTTTTGCAGAACCAGGAATCATAGAATGTTGAAGTGATCAACCAAAAAGAAAGGTCAAAGAGCTTGTAAAATGTTGCAGTCTAATTCTGAAGTCGAGAGTTGACTAGTTGGGTGATATTTCATATTTTATTTGTTACCAGATTTGGATGGTTAATGACTTATGTGTGAGTGGGAATGATTATAAATGTGGCCTTTTCAGGTTTTTTAAGTAATTTGGTTTTTGGGTAGTTGTAATTGAGTTAAACTGAAGTAAGAAGATCAGGCTTATTGGATATAGTTGCTTAGATTAGATTACCATTAAGTATACTGAGTTATGGAATATCATGTTATGAGGTTGGAGGCTCACGACCGACCAGAATAATGAAAGAATGTTGATGATTTGGTAAGTAATTGTACACACTTAATTAACAAACAATGGGCTTATTAGGTTTATGCCACGTATTACTTTGTAGATGATAATGTGTAAATTTTAAAAATTGGGGGTTAACCAAATGAGTGCTGGAACTAGGAGAAGCACTTTAGAGAGTAATGGGTTTTAGGGTAAGTTAAGTAAGAGAAAATATATGCACTGCAAATTTAGTGTCACTATATAAATGTAGGTGAAGTAAGAGTAAACCAATTGTGGTACCTAAGTGCTAGTATGTAGGCTCAACCTTTAGGAAGAATGACATGATATGAAGATCTAACACATAGATTAGAATAGGATGGTTCATTGAGGAGTGTTACACGCGTGCTTTGCGATATAGATATACCTAACAAAGTGAAAGACGAGTTCTATAGAGTCGATGTGAGAGCAGCAACATTATGTGGGAGTTAAATGCCCAACATGTCCACAAGATAAATTAGCTTTTGGGATGCCTTCCAAATTGGGCGAGTCACTTTGTTCAAATACCCTGTGTTCCAAGCATAATTGAGTTTTTAGGCAGAGTTTGAATTGTATGTGAATTTGGCCTCATTATCTGAAATTGTTTGGATCTCTTTGTACTTTTCTTATCCATTTTTAGAAACTTTGGATTAATGACAATAATAAGTGTAAAACTAGATGCTCCGATCAACTTGTAAAAGTCAAGAATTCAAAGGAGGTTGACTATGGATATCAATCAAAAGAAACAGCGCGAACAAGGAAATGCTTCATATGATGTTCCGGTGTGTCCAGCTGGAATTGTTTTCTATATTTTTGGATTATTAGGCTAACTGTTCATT
Source organism: Nicotiana glauca (assembly GCA_026770625.1). NCBI lineage: Eukaryota > Viridiplantae > Streptophyta > Magnoliopsida > Solanales > Solanaceae > Nicotiana > Nicotiana glauca. The sequence goes on from MU734618.1 coordinate 13,424, forward strand.
GAGTTGTGTTATAGAAATATATCCTCTGGTATTTAGACAATTTCCATGTTTACTGTTGCAGAATTGGATAATAATCACTTTCAAGATGAAGTTGATGTAGAAAACGATTCAGATTTTCTTACAAATGTGACACGGACACAAGGGAAAGTTCTCCAATTTGGACATGGATCAGTAGCTCATGGCCGGGATTCTCGTTATTGGGACAAGGATGACAGGAGAAGGGACGATGATTACAATGAGGAGGACTTGGAGCGGATTACTGATGGTGACTTGGATAGGAATCAAAGTCCTCCAGATGGGAAGAGAAGCGATAAGAAGTCTCTTTCAAAAGGATTAGATCATGGTGGCAATGGTTTGTACAACGAAGCTGGACGTGATGAGTTGAAAAAATATGAAGCCAAATATCAAGCTTCCTTGGAGAATGCTGGGCACTCACAAGACGGACATCATTTGACAGACCAGCAATCTGATGATGCTGACAAGGGAAGGAAAAGTGAGACTATGGATGCTGATGATGGATATGATGATGGCATTGACTTAGAAGATGCACATACAGACGGATATGATGATGTTGGACATGAAGATTGGGACCATACTGTTGCTGCCGAATCCCAGGACATAAATGAGAGACATTCGTTGGATACACATGGTGCTGGAAATAAAAATCAAAATCATGCCAAAGCGGCTGGTAAAACATCCAAGGACTTCTCTAATAAGGAATCCTCTTCCAGTTCTCATCACCCTAAAAAGTCCTCATCAGAAAAGCGTCCAGTACCCAGAAGAAAGCCAAGGAAGCATGGTAATATTCTCTCCTATTTTAATTGGCGCCCTATGCCTTTATTTTATGATTATTTTGGCTTTAGGCCACACTTCGATGTTGCATTCCTTGGGTCAACTTGATTTTGAACTGATTTAATATGGACAAAGAGAAATGTGCTTGGGGATATAGGGATATTCTATTATGGGAACTTGGTGTTACTTAGTAATAGCTTTTTTAGATGCTAGAACTATATTTGAGTCAATTCCTTTTGATGCTGCAGCTGTCTTTGCCTCTTTGGTAGAGCTTTTATCCTTCTCATCTCTTTAATTGGATAATAGCTGCTAGTATTTAGTTCTGTACAGTCAAGGAAAAGAAAAGGAAAAAAGAAACAGCTGCTACTTTGCATCTTGATAAGCGTTATTGTGCTGCTAATGATAGAAGGAGGTAATCAGCACTCTAGTTTTTGTGCTGCTAATTATAGAAGGAGGTAATCAGCACTCCAGTTTTTGTTAGTTATTGGTATAATAATCAAGAAGTTAAGTACTAGAGTAGAATTTTTCTATGATAAATCTCATCAAAGAAGTAGATCAGCGTTGCTCAAAAATCTTTAATTTAAGCGATCTCACTGTAGAAACTCACTTTCTAACCTGCTGAATCTGCTAGCTAGATGTTTGATTTCACCCTTTGCCTGTCACAGTCATTGTGGTTTGTTCTGCAGTGTGTTAGCAGTCTTTTGTATATATATGTTGGATCTTGACAAGGTAGCAAACGATGATTCAAGCCCTTTTTGTCATTGTATGGAGCATCTTCTTCAGATTTCTGGATTGAACATGTGGTGTTTCTGTATTTCTTGCACTTAATAGAATCGGTTAATGTGTTAAATCTTGGACATTAGCTTCCCACTCCCTTTCACTTGGACTTAAATTGTCATGCTTTTCATTTACAGCTTGTGAGATGAAAATTTTGAATGCTAGTGCTCTTATTGTGGAACCTTTGGAAAGTCGAAAGTTCGCAAGATTCTCATTGCAGTATACAGAAACAGAGGACAGGCCTGTTGGCAATGCAAACTGGGAACCAAGATTTGCTGGGCATCAAAGTCTGGAAGAACGGAAAGAATCTTTTCTTGCACGCAATCAGAAAATAAACTGTGGCTTTGTTGGAGGTCCTGAAGGAACGCCAAGTACCGGTTTTGACTTGGCAGAAGATGATGCAAAATACATTAGCAGTTGCCACATTGCTGTAGTTTCATGCATCTTTGGAAATTCAGATCGCTTGAGAATACCAGTGGGCAAAATGGTATTGAACAAATTCCTTTTCCTTTTTAACTCTTACTCATTTTAGTTCTCATAATTCCAGAATACTAACTCATGAAACTATGCCTGTGTATATGGGTACACACGTATACCAAACATATTTTCATGTTGATTACTAGGAGGACCTCATGTACACACTTGTTAAACTGGCCAAAAGTTTTTTCGTATATGAAGCTGACAGGATAAAGAGAAGATTTACTAGTGGAATAGTGCTTAATCTCCTAGAAGTCTTTGGATGCATCCTATTGAGATGTACTTACATAAGATGTTCATCTGCTTGAAGAAAAAACATAGTGAAGCTCCAAATTCCTATTCGACAACTGAAAGAGATAGAGAGCTATTTTGGTAGCTGACTAACAAGGGATTTGGCACAGTAACCCTGCATCAAAAAGAAAAAGAAAATGAAAGGAAAACATATAAGAATCCAATCAAATGGTCTGGAAAGTAAGGGATAGCGGAAAGCATTCATTGCCTTAATTTTAGAGCTTTTACTTTCCTGTTTTTTGGTTCAATTTGGCTTTTATTCTGGACATAGATAATCGATGAATTACACAATTTGTAATTATGTTTTGCAGCACTAGCATATTGCCCATCCTATTTCAAGAAAATTCTCATCACTTATAAAAAGAACATAAGAATTCAATCAATAGAGTCAAATTTCTATTTAGTTGGCATTTCTACTTTTGTTATACTTCCTGTATACAGGGTTACTTTTCTTACTTTATCCGAAAAGGAAAATCCAAACTAATGCTCATATAAGAAAATTGTAAGTTTTTTACCACCCTTATACTGGTGGCAATCATAGTCCAACCATTCTCAACTATCATCTAGGTTTCGTGACTAGTAGGCTTTATTGAGGAGGTGATAGAAGAATAGTATGACAATCTAAAAGGGGGACAAAGGACTAATTATCACTTTTCAATTTGGGGTGAGAACTATGGAGGAGTGTTATGAAGGGATAGGAAGAGTTCAGCAGCTACTCTACATTTAAGGTGTGAGATGACTGTAGGATTAGTTTTGGGGTCACAGTTGAGTGGAGAAAATGTATTAGCTTTCCTTCACTTTCATACAAATTTCGAGCCAGAGATAGATGACTGTACAGAAGATTTGACGGACACATGAGGGGTGAATTCATTGGAAGTTGAGTTTATAAGAAAAATCTGCAGGACTAGGAGATTGACAAATTACAGCTTGTTAATACTATGAGCAAAACATATTACGTACTAGTGGGGACTCATGGAGATGGGGAGCAAGGAGAGATAACGTGTTCTTAGTTTAACTCGTAGCACCATAAAAGATAAATTTTCCGCACTTATTCCGTTTGGATACCTGGTATGCTTCTTCGCTTGTTGGTAGCAAAGAGAGCTATATTGACAATTGAGAACCTAAGAAAGAGAATTGCTATGGACTGTTGATAAAGCAGTCAGGACAGTAGGAAGCTTCTTGGCCCTGGAAGACGATATGGAAGAGAGATACTATTTTTCCACCAGGTGGAAATACAACGTCTGAACCCATCAAACTGTGTCCTTTTTTCTGTCTCCCCCTTTTCTTTCACTCAATCATTTCCCATTTCAACTTCATCACCCCCACAGAATCCTATCTCCATTATCCCTATCTTTGAACTCTTTATATGTAACTGTGAGAAAATCAGAATCAAATAACATCAGCTGCCAAACTAGCTTTCGAGCAATATTTGACCAATAGAGCTGAGAATCTAGAGGTCTTATATTCTTGCAGCATTCTTTAGCACACCGTAAGCAGCTTTCTCCTGGCTTATTTTTCTCTTTCTATTTCTCCTTCAAGATAGAGTAATTTCCTAGCCATGTTACCTTTGTATTTGATTTGGATCAGTCTTTTTGCTCAAGAATGAAACTCAAAACAGAAGGAAAGAACATGAAAAACTCAGAGTCAACTAGTTTAGTCTTGGCTCTTGTACAGGTTTTCTAATTCCTTTGGTTTGACCAATTTTTTCATTTTGAAAAAATAGATATGTAAGACCAGTGGCATGACAACTTCTTTGTTAAACCGGTTGAACTGGTTTGTCCGCACCAGTTTTAAAAGCTTTGCTTCTATTTTTTTTCCGGTTAGGTTTATAAAGCATTTAGGAGGGAAGCTATTTTATAGAATGTAGAGTCTATTGTGGTTGGCTTACTCAACAAGAAAAAAGATAGGAAGAGATTCTATTGTGATTCACCTGTTTCATGTTCTGTCAGTACCTTTTTTAGTTGTCTATCCAAGATTTTAAATTATTTCACCTGAACTTATCATTAGCTGCATTGCATGACATCTTTTATTTATTTAAATTCCTTTTCCAGGTTTCCCGTGTATCAAAGAAAAATGTTTGCTTCGTTATGTTTGTGGACGAAGTTACTCTACAAACTCTTTCAGCTGAAGGTAAGATGCCCGACAGCATGGGATTTGTAGGTTTATGGAAGATCGTAGTGGTAAAAAATCTTCCTTATTCTGATATGCGGAGAGTGGGAAAGATACCAAAGTTATTGTCTCATCGGCTCTTTACTTCAGCCAGGTAACTGGAATTACATATTGTTTATTTTGTTTGTTGTATGTTGCTGCTTATATTCTTCTTGCTATAGTTTGTTAATCACTCGATCTTCACTTCCAACGGTTTATCAAATCGTAAAAGGAAGAAGATAAAATGAAAAAACAAATCCAGTTTTTAATGCTTCTAGCTTCTAATTGTCTGTACTGAGTTTAAAATTTAACTTAAAGGCCATCATTTGGTCGTTTGGTGTTTGGTATCTTCTCAGCATTTGCTTCATGCTTCTTCCATAGCATCGAAGTACCAGCTTCATTGACAATTTTTCTTTTTGCTAGTCAAAAAATTGGTGAGTGCTTTTTCCTAATATTGGATTGATGAAAGCTTCTTTTAATGGGTATTATTTGAGCTAAGAGGACGTAACATTAATAAAACATTAGTCTCAGTAGGGGCCGACCGTCAAGTCAGTAATGTCTCTTTTGGGTTTAGCCTGAATAGTTTTTCCACTTTGAAGTGTTGACGCAGTGAGTTGTTTTCTCCATTTAAAAGATGTGTAGACTACTCGACTGAAGTCAATTGATAAGTGCGAATGTACTAGTTTCTGCAAACTGTGTAAGTAGAGAATGCTAAGATGGTACCGAAAGAGAGGTAGAGATTGTATTGGAATTTGTTGTATTGTTGATTGGCTTTACTTGCCCTTCCCTCTGTCTGCATGAGGTTAAACTATATTTAGAGTAGTGAGTTATGCGACTGCCAAGGTCACAACCATGAGTTTCAGCGGATTCTTGGTACTAATTTTCTATTACTTATTAGTGCTCTTAACCCTTAGGTAGCTACTTTCAGGATCCTCACAATTTGTCTGGATTCCTGCTTTTCCTTGTTTCTATGGATGGAGTTGGGAATGATATAACATGCAAAATGTTAATAACGAAAACATTGCTCTTCTGATTTACTGCAAAATCATTTCTCGACCTTCGCACTTTTCTGCCCTTCCATATTTGTCCAACCTGTAGTAGAGACTTGCATATATGCTGTCTTATGTTTTAGACCTGCATCACCTGTAATATAGTATCATCTGTGAATGGAGTAGCAAAAGGTGAACGATGTGGTAATGTTACTCACAAGTGAGAACTGTAGATGGATTTTTGATGTACTGTTTGAGGAAGCCTCTTGCTTGCTGTTTTTTATCCTTGGTTTGGTCCCTCCATTTCTGTATCCTTGGCTTGGTTTGCTCAAACTTTCTAAATTTCTGTTTGTTAATGAAAAAGTTGAAATGCTTGTATGAATTGCTTATTAAAGATTCTCTCCCTGAAGAAAGAGGAGATAAAAGGGCGAATAATGTAGTAGCGTATGAATTGCTTATTAAATTATGCAGGTATTCCATATGGTTAGATAGCAAGCTTCGCCTGCAGCTTGACCCCCTACTCATCTTGGAGTACTTTCTGTGGCGAAAAGGTTATGAATATGCAATTTCCAATCACTATGACAGGCATTGTGTGTGGGAAGAAGTTGCGCAAAACAAGAAGCTTAACAAGTACAATCATACTGTCATAGATGAACAATTTGCTTTTTACCAGGCTGATGGATTGCAAAGATTTAATGCATCTGATCCAAACAAGCTTCTTCACAGCAGTATGTTTTACTCTTCCATATTTAATTTCGTGCAATACCTTTCGTCTTTGAGTAATCACTGGCATAATATCATTACATGTTTCTGACAGATGTACCAGAAGGATCTTTTATTGTGAGGGCTCACACGCCAATGTCAAATTTGTTTTCTTGTTTATGGTTCAATGAGGTCGAGCGGTTTACTCCTCGCGATCAGCTTAGTTTTGCATATACATACTATAAGTTGAGAAGAACAAACCCAGATAAACCTTTTTATCTCAACATGTTCAAGGTAAGAACTTTAATTTGCTTCCCAGCACAACTATGCTGATAGATGACCTTCCTTTTTGTCTTACACTTTCTTTGTGCATTGTAGGATTGTGAAAGGCGAAAGATAGCTAAGTTGTTCCGTCACAGATTAGACGAGAAGAGGAATATCGCTCAACGTGAGACAGAGTAAACATGGAGAGAACTTCTGGTATTGGTGGATGATTCATTTTTTTGTTATATGCATCGCTATATTGTACTTGCTTGCTGGAAAGAGGTCATTGTGCCATAGCCGTCTGATTGTCTGTTGTACATTACCAAAATTTTCTCTAGAGAAAGCGATATACGTCCAACTTTATCGACTCAAAGCAAAGCAAGGTGGATCTGCGGGCTTTATCTTTCTGCTGGAAAGAACACACCAACAGCATTACAGCTTCCATTCTATTAATTTCATTGCCTTGACCAACTCCTAGTGTGAAGCATCCTACACCTTTACACTTGTATCTACATGAGTTGGAACACCTGATGCAATATGTATTCTTTTTCTATGTAGCAGGGTGCCAATTGATTGTTTTCTATTTCTTGTCAATCGATCGGGTGACTTGTTAACTTCATTTTTTCCCTTTTACGAGTTCATGGGATTCCCAAAATTATTAATAGAAAGTCATTATTTTCATGGGATTCCCAAAATTATTAATAGAAAGTTGATTGCATATAAACAAAGAATTATTTTGATAACCGTGCAAAAGTAATTTAGGTTTAATTTTGAGTTCTAATTCATACATTTGATTCTTTATTTCTTTGAAATAAAATTTACAACTTCAAAATATAGATAATGATAATATAGGCTATAACATTTTCTACCGAAATATATTTAAAATTATATGAAGAAGCTATGGTAGAGAAAAAGTTACTTGGCTTCTTAAATAGTGATAGTGTCATATAACGAAGAACAAATATAATACTATCTTCTTTTACCAAGTCCTCTCCACCACCAACCCAAAAAAGAAAAGTATAAAAGAAGAAATAAGCTAAATTCCATTGCCTTTACCAATCATGCGAAGCAACTGATTCCTTCCTTTTAGCACCTCTTCAAAAACTTGATTTGCTTGTGACTCAAATTTCTCCAAACCAGCCTTTAATGCTGCAGATTTCTGCAGAATAACTTCTTTATTTCTCTTTATCTCTTCTTTATCTTCTGCATGTCCCCTTTTCAACTTAGCTTTTGTTTGCATTATTGCCTTCTCCATTTCTTCATACTCATAAAAACCTATCTTCCACCTCTCTCCATCTCTGTAATATTTCCTTTGAAAATCAGTGACAAGGCCATTAACTGAGTCCCTGAATGACTTATAAATTCCAGGAGAGTTACATAAAATTTTATCAACTTCCACCATACTAGTTGGATACAGAAAAACACTTACAAGGATAAAATATAATAAACTAATTGCAACTCTAATTGCATAAAGTATATTATTTGAACAATCCCTCTTCATTTCTTGACATATTTCATCATGAATTCTCTTGTTCTCCCTTTGTATTGATTGCATATTGGCAAAAGCTTCTCTTCTATAAGTATTCAGCTTCTTGATTGCTATATCAACTCTTAAACGATACATATTGATCTTACAACTTGATGATTTCAACATGTTACATAGCTCCATGATGTTTAAACTCTCATTCATGTATAAGTTCAACAAATTATTGATCGCACAATTCCAAGTAAAAGGTACCTTTAATTTCTCCAATATTATGAGCAGAAATTCAGAGTGAAGTTTCTGTAGCAAAGTCATGGCTTCTATACACCATTGAAGAGTTAAAGAATTGTTGGCTAGTGATATCTGGAGATTCTTGATTTCTGGGGTTAAAGAAGCAAATAGAGCCATAGTTTCATCATTGGTAACATGAAAGATACATTTCCTTTGATGAAATGGAGAAAGACAAGCCATAAATGTTCTTTCCATGACCAATTCTAACACTGGGAGATTCTTTAATAAGTAGGGGTGGAAAAGAAGAGAGGAGGTGAGTTAGTAGGGTTGGGGGTG
>MU734618.1:30682-68009 GCA_026770625.1 Nicotiana glauca
GGAGGGTGAGTGGGTAGAAGGGTGAGGGGTGGTGACCGAAAGAAAAACTAAAATTTAGCCTTTTTGGAGAGAGGGGGTGGGTGGATAGGCATGGGGTGGAGTTGGGTGACGTGGGCATGGGGTTTTGGGGTGGGATGGTGAGGGTGGAGAAGGTTGAGACCATGATAAAGAAATATTTTCCCTCCATGGCAAGGAAAATATTTTCCTCCAATTAGAAAAAAATGAGTACATAAGAAAAAAAAATTTCCAAAACATTTAAGTCGATCACAGATGAAAAAATTGAATTTTTTTTTTCTTCATACTAAACACACCCTAAATTTCTTAAAGTTAGGATGTCATGTTACTGAAATGAAATCACGAAACAACTTCAACATAGAATGCTGGAGCTAGTTTGAAACTTTTACGTATAAGTGAAACTCCTGCACAATCTTGGTGTTACAAGTAACAGTTCAAACTTGAGTTGTGGCAATTTAAGCTCCAACATTTGTTCCTGGAGTTTAAACTAGCATAGTATATCTTCCAGGAATTTTTCATGGAGTTTTAACTCATGAAGGTTCAACAAAGATATATTATGGGGTTTGAAATAGTAATAGTGAGTGCAATAATGTTAAAAGAATATTTCAACTCATGGTATTAATTAAGGGTGTACAAATAAAACCGACAATTCGCACCAACCTGAAAATTTGAGTCAAATCGAGAAAAAAAATTCGATTATGGTTTGGTTTGATTTGGTGTTGGGAAAAGAAACTCGACCATAATTGGTTTGATTTGGTTTTAACTAAAAAAGAGTCAAACTGAAACCAAACTAATTCGACATTATAAGTATAGAAGTTTTTTTTCAAATGTATTTAATACATAAAAATATTTATTGTAGTGTAGTTTATAAATATTTCTTAAGCTTTTTCATAGTTTTAACGTATTATTTCAAGTTTGGACTTATAATTTTTGGATGCTCCAATAAGTTTTATAGTCCATAAATGTTAGTAACTCAAATAAATTCTAAACCAAAATCAAATCAATATTAATGCTAATAAAAAACTTTTAATTCAATTGTACTATGAAAGAAAGTAGTGTTGGATATTTAATTTTTTTAGTTTTTTCATAGTTTAGATAAATGCATCTTATTTTTCTTTTAGTATTTAGCCATGTAAATAATAATACTTATTAGTCGTACTTACTTTAGCAACTTAGTAATTTTAAATTATGCTTTTTTTCATTATGGCATATTAATAATATTTATTTTATGGGATTTTATTATTTTGAATATTTTAATATAATGCCATTATTCATCTTATATTTACGCATGTTATTTTATTGAAAAAAACCTTATATATAATTCTGTGTTACTAGGATTAAAGAAATATTTGGATATGAAAAAAATTTCGAAAAAATCCGAAAACTCGAGATTAAAAAATCCGACTTTTATTGGTTTAGTTTGGTCTTTAGATTTAATAACCCGACACAATTAATTTGATTTGGTAATTGAAAAATCCGAACCAACCCCACCTATATATACCCTTAGTATTAATAAGTATCATGAACGAAATATTGATAAAAATTCTTATAAGTTTTAAAACGAGCATCATGAATGAAATAATAATAAAATATACTACTACAAATTTTAAAATAGGTATCATGAGTGAAATAGGTACGTAAAATAATGTGAGAAGATTTATTTTATCACTCTTTTGAACTCTCTAATAGCCCGTTTGACCAAACTTCTAAAATCACCTTATTTTGAGAGGTATTTTTCACAAAATTATTTTTTTTAAAGTGCTTTTGGTGAGAAGTAGTTTGTGTTTGGCTAATTAATTTAAAAAATACTTTTGAGCAGTAATTAGTGTTTGATCAAGTTTTTGAAAACTGTTTAAGTGTATTTTTCTCAAAAGTGATTCTCAGAAAAGTGCTTTTGGAGAGAAACTACTTTTTTCTGCTTCTCCAAAACTCAAAAGCACTTTTTTTTTCCTTCCAAAAGCTTGGCCAAACACCTTAATTTTTGGCCAAAAATATTTTTGGCAAAAAAAAAAAAAAAAACACTTTTGCCCCAAAAAAAAGCTTGACCAAACAGGCTATTAGACAATGTTCTCGAGGTTCAGCTTTATGAGTTTTATAGGTATCATGAGTGAAATAAGTAAGTAAAATAATGTAAAATAAGTACGTGATATTATTACACTTAATTTCTTAATTTGATTTGTTTTAACAGAACTGATTTTTTACAAAAGAAAGATTCCATATATCCGAGGTTTACCCTTTGGTATCCTTAATTAGATTCTAAATTTTGTGAAACAACTCTCCCATAAGAATTAGTTTTTTTTGAAAAAAATAAAAACAGGAGGTTCTTCCTGAATTAACATGGAACACTATTAGCTATTTAGACTTATATAATGACGTACTAATAAAAATAATGATATTAAATGCAATATAATTAATATTTTAGTAAATGATTGGTTGTGTCTAAACCAGTTTGTACGGTACAATTTTCTAATTGTATGTGTATGGATGCCATGTCTAAGAAGTACGAGTAAATTTTGGGGATAGGAATTACCCATAACGCCAATGTAAAGACTAGTGTGTAGTCATCGATTGACGTCTTCAAAGAAAAATGGGTGCGAAGGCAGCCATATTGAAGGTGAATGACGTCCATCGACAAATATTTTTAAGACGATCGGTTTATTCGTTGTCTTCATGAATATATATACTTTTTACCTTAAAGTTCATACTAATGAAGATATCTTGCTGGTTTGTTTTTATGTTGATGATCTTGTTTTTATGGGTAATAATTCAAGTTTATTTGAAGCTTTCAAGAAAGATATGTCCTTTGAGTTCGAGATGACAGACGTAGTGCTCACGTCATATTACTAGGGCCTAAAAGTGAAGCTATTGGAAATTAGAGGATTAGAAGCTAGATTAGGAGTTAGTTATTATTAGGACCCAAATGTAATTACTAGAAGTTAGGGGGTCTTTTTATTATTTTGTTATTTTGTTTCCTCAGTTAGTTGTATATAACTGATTCTGTTGGCACAGTAAATGCAGCTGGAAAATTTTCCAATTCCTTCTTCTTCTTCCTCACGTGTGCAGAGCTCTCTAATGGCAGTTTCTAATATGGTATCACAGCCATAGAGATCGATTCGTGAGATTGTGGAATTTCTCCAACTAAGCGACAACTTGGGTCAATTCATCTTCTCATTTTCTGATTTGAATCAATTTCTAGTTTTTTGATATTCTGCATGAGCATTAATCGCGCCAGAAACACCAGTGAAAATCGACCACACTGATCCATTTTTCCTCCAGCCTTCAAATACGCTTGGATTGGTTCTAATTCTAATTCAGCTCACAGGATTGGAGAACTATAGATTGTGGAGTAGATCGATGCATCTTGCTCTCAAGGCCAAGTGGAAGTTAGGGTTTGTAACAGGAGTTTATGCAAAGGAGTCATTCGAGGAAAATCTACATGAGGAATGGGAGACTTGCAATGCGATAGTGCACATCAGGATTATGAACTCTATTTCGAATGATCTGCTTAGTGGTATCATCTATGCATCAGATGCACATGCAGTTTGGGAAGATCTACAGGAGCGATTTGATAAAGTAAATCGAGTTCAGATTTTTCAGTTACACAGATTGATTTTAAGACTATCTCAAACAGCAGATTCTGTAGCTGTATATTTCACCAAATTGAAGGAGTTGTGGGCTGAGTATGATATTTTGGTGCCATATCCGGACTGTGGTTGTCCAAAATCTAAAAACCACATGACTCATTTACTGCAACAAAGACTTATGCAGTCCTTAGATGGATTGAATGATACGTATGATCAAACTCGTAGATAAATTTTAATGAAGACAACTGAACCCACACTTAATCAGGCATATGCACTTATAACACAAGATGAGAGTCAGCAATATGCAGAAGGTGGAGTTCTAGGTCACAGTTCAGATCCCTTAGCCATGCAAGCAGGCATAGGTCAAGGATTTCGTGGAAGGAAACAATTTCTGCAATGTGAGAATTGTCATATGAGAGGACACGCAAAAGAAAATTGTTATAAAATAGTAGGATTCCCTGAAGATTTCAGAAGGACGAAAACATACCATCATAAGGGGATTCTAACAACTGCAAATCATGTGGAAGGTTCTATGAGTCATGAAGAAGGAAATATGGCTCAGAGTTCACGAGGAACATCAGGCACATCACAAGCTAGAAGAGGAGACCACTTCTTTACAGAAGCACAATATCAACAGATTCTAGATTTGTTGAGAGACTCACCACCAAATGACAAGGCACAGAATCAGGAAACAACTGCAGGTATAATCACTGCATTATCTTCTAGTGTACATATCTCAAACAAAAGGAATGATGATTGGACTGTAGACTCAGGAGCAACACATCACATTACATCTACCTTAGATTTAATGAATGATGTAAGAAGAGTAGATGATAACATACAAGATAAGGTGACATTGCCAAATGGTGTCACTACAAAAATTGAACATGTGGAGAGTTCATATTTGTCATATGTTGATAAGCTAGAGAATGTACTACATGTTGTTTACTTTAAGTTTAATCTAATGTTAGTGTCCAAGCTAACTAGAGATCTAAAATGTGCTGCCACATTTCTGTCCACACTGTATGTATTTCAGGACCTTTACAATGGCAGGATAAAGGCGATTGGTAAAGAGAATGAACGTTTGTACATTCTGAAAGGAAGAGGAATCAAACTTTTAGCAGCAAATGTGGATGTAAGAGGTTCAAGTGATAAAACAACTTACTTGTGGCATGAGAGATTAGGCCATGCTTTTGTTCCTGTAATGCAACATGTGTCCTTTTTTGCATAATAAAGTAGATGATAATATGCAGAATAAGTGTACTATTTTTCCTTTAGCTAAACAGTCTAGATTGAGCTTTCCTAACAGTGAGACAAAGAGTGCTAGAGTTTTTGATTTAGTTCACATGGATGTATGGGGACCATATAAGAAGAGCACTCATGATAGAAAATATTACTTTCTTACAGTTGTAGATGATTTCTCCAGAGCTACTTGGATTTTATTGATGTAGTATAAGTGTGAAACTATTGTTTTTCTGAAACAATTCATATCCATGGTCAAGACACAATTTGATACTTGTGTTAAGGTTGTGAGAACAAATAATGGGAAAGAATTTTTCAATACACAGTGGAATGAGTTCTTGCTATCTCAGGGAATCATTCACCAAAGTAGTTGTGTCTATACACCCCAGCAGAATGGAGTAGCAGAAAGAAAACATAGACATATACTAAATACTGGCAGGGCATTGAAATTTCAAGGCCATGTTTCAGATATGTTTTGGCGGGAATGTGTACAAACTGCTAGTTACTTGATTAATAGACTGCCTACCAGGATACTAAATGGTAAAAGCCCTTATGGAATGTTGTATGGTAGAGAGCCCTCAATAGCACATTTAAGGGTTTTTGGATGCTTGTGCTATGCCACAAATCTGACCCAAGATGATAAATTTGGTGCAAGGGCTAGACAGGCTATTCATATGGGGTATTCAACTACACAGAAGAGCTATAGATTGTATGATTTAACTACTAAAACCTTCTTCATTAGCGGGGATGTATCCTTTAGGGATAATGCATTTCCATTTAGGAAAATGACACAACATTCATTTAGAACTAATGACTTTGGTTCTAGTTTCTTGGAGATAATAGATGTACAGGGTCAACCGGATGAACTACCAGCAGGTTCCAATCTTAAGGAGTCATTTCAGGTTCCTCCTACTGCAGACATAGATACCAGTTCACCAGCAGAGGATGGGAACATTGGAGTGAGTACTGAAATATCAGCAGCAGAAGATCTGGAAGAACCATCAGAGTCATTTAAAAATCATAATGCTGCTGTGCTGGAGAGTGTTGAAGATACAATTGCTATTTCACTTATTCAAGATGGTGTCAATGAAGATATTCAACATAGGGAAGACACACTTGGGACTCAACCTGTTTCCAATGTACTAACTAGACAGTCTCTAAGGGCAAAGAATCCACCTATATGGCAAAGAGACTATGTGGTTCTAATCTCAAACTTCCTATCCTATGAGAAGATGTCATCAAATATAAAAGCTATGTTTCAGCTTTCTTAATCTTGAATGAGCCTTATAACTTCAAGGAAACTGTAAAGGATGAGAGATGGATCACAGCCATGAAGTAGGAGATACAAGCACTAGAAGATAATAAGACTTGGGAGGTTTTTGACTTGCCACCAGGTAAAACCCCCATTAGATTCAAGAGGGTGTACAAAATAAAGTACCAAGCATATGGAGAAGTTGAAAGATTCAAGGCACGATTAGTGGCAAAAGGATACAATAAACAAGATGGATTGGACTATCATGAGACATTTTCACCAGTTGCAAAGATGGTAACTATCAGATCTGTGATAGCACTGCAGCTGCAAAAGATTGGTCTCTATACCAAATGGATGTCTTTAATGCTTTTCTTCAAGGAGACTTGTTTGAAGAAGTCTATATGGATTTACCACAGGGGTTTCAAAGGCAGGGGGAACAAAAGGTCTACAAGCTGAATAAGTCCCTATATAGTCTCAAGCGAGCATCTAGGCAATGTAATTTGAAACTCACAGAAGCATTGGTGGGAGCAGGTTTTGTACAAAGCACTCATGACTACTCTATGTTCACTAAGAGGGCAGGCAAGGATATTGTCATCATCCTCATCTATGTTGATGACTTTCTATTAACTGGAAGCAATAAGGGTTTAATTGATGAAGCTAAAGCAGTTTTGCATCAACAATTCAAACTCAAAGACCTAGGGGAACTGAGGTATTTCCTAGGGATTGAGGTGTTAAGATCTAATCATGGAAAATTACTTAATAAAAAGAAATACAGTTTAGAGTTGATTTCTGAATTGGGCTTAAGTGGATCCAAGACATCTTTGACACCACTTGAAGTCAATCAGAATAAGTGTTGAATATGACAGAGCCATTGGTATACAAGATAAAGATCCCTTGGCAGATGCGAACAAGTATAAAAAACTGATTGGGAAACTGCTCTACCTAACAGTCACTCGACCAGATATCAGCTATGCAGTCCAGATCTTGTGTCAATTTATGCAACTACCTAAGAAGTCACACATGGAGGCTGCCTTTAGAGTAGTGAGGTATTTGAAGGCTACACTAGGAATGGGAGTTTTATTGAAGCGAGAGAATGTAGATACATTGATAATTTTTTGTGATTCTGACTGGGCAACTTGCCCAATGACACGAAGGTCTGTTAGTGGATATGCAGTCAAGCTTGGTGAATCATTAATCTCATGGAAATCAAAGAAACAACACACTATTTCATGAAGCAGGCCGAAGCAGAATATCGTAGCATGGCATCAGCAGTCTCAGAAATAGTGTGGCTATTGGGGCTATTTTCAGAATTAGGAGTGCAAGTTTTTAAGCCCGTTACACTATTATGTGACAACAAAGCAGGAATCCAAATAGCTTCAAATCCCATTTTTCATGAATGTACAAAACACATTGAGGTAGATTGTCATTTTGTTCGTGAACGTATCAAGGATGGCACCTTGGTTACACAATATGTTTCTACAAAAGATCAACAAGCAGATCTCTTCACCAAAGAGCTTTCATCTGTGCAACATAGTTTTTTTTACTCAACAAGCTGGGAGTGTTGTATATTCTCCACCCTCCAGGTTGAGGGAGAGTATTGGAAATTAGAGGATTAGAAGCTAGATTAGGAGTTAGTTATTATTGGGGCCCAAATGTAATAACTAGAAGTTAGGGGGTCTTTTTATTATTTTATTTTTGTTTCCTCAGTTAGTTGTATGTAACTGATTTTGTTGGCACAGTAAATGCAGTTGGAAAATTTCCGAATTCCTTCTTTTTCTTCCTCACGTGTGCAGAGCTCTCTAATGGCAGTTTCTAATAAAAGCAAATGGAAGAAGGCATTTTTATCTCGCAAGAAAGCTATACAAAGGAGATCTTGAATAAGTTCAACAAGTTTGATTACAATCCCGTGAATACACCAATGGAGAGTGAAATAAATTGTCAAAGTTTCATGAAGAAGAAAAAGTGGATCCCATATTTTTCAAGAGTCTTGTGGGAAGCTTAAGGTACTTGATTTGTACTAGGCCATATATACTCTTTGTGGTTGGAGTAGTAAGTCGTTTCATGGAAGCTCCTAGTTTCAGTCACTTAAAGGTCGCTCTAAGAATTCTTCGTTACCTAAAAGGTACAATTGACTTTAGGCTATTTTATTATTCCTTTAGTGATTTTAATCTTATGAGATTTTGTGATAGTGATTGTGCGGGAGATATTGATGATCGAAGCACAATTGGTTGTGTTTTTCTTGGGTCGTGATAAGTTGGTATCAGAGCCTAGGTTACATAGGTCTCACGAGTCATGAGCAGGTTTAGTCTTGCAGATCGGTACGGAGATGTCTGTATTTATCTTCAAGAGACTGCAAAACCCTTAGGAAACTTCACATTCTTGAATTCTTATCGTGCGAATCTGTTGATACTGACAACTAAACTTCTATTATTCTATTCTCTCACAGATAGTGAGGACACGTGCTACTGGGTAGGACGGACATCTACTAGCGCCACCAGTCAGGGCTACGAGAGGCCAAGGTCACGATTGACTCTCTCGTCTATATTGACCCTTTAGCACTGTGTATTTGTTCGTACTTCGATATTTTGGTATATATGTTATTTCTCCTTTTCTTTTCTTAAGTTGTGATTATCTTTTATGAAGAATGATTTTTCTTTTGAAGTGAAGTACATGTGTCATTGCTATTTATATTTGGTTGTGTACAATAAAATATTATATGGCGAGGGTGGTTATTGTTTCAAATTCAACTACATTTGAGCTTTGTTTGCGGGAACTGGAGTTTGTTTTTTATTCCAAGTTTAGGTTTTAAATTGTTAACTATGACATTAATATTTTTAGTTTTTTGAACTGTGACATTGGTTTATGTATAAATTCTTCTTTTGTTTTTTCTTAAAAATATTTGTGATTTTGGATTTTAAAAAGGGGTTTTGGGAGTGAAATGCATGTGTAGCTGCTATTTGTAGTTAGTTTTATAAACCAAATCATCTATGGAAATGGTAGGTACTGTTTCCAGTTGATCTACTGTCACGATCCAAATTTTATCATAGGCATCATGATGGCACCTAACTTTCAAGACTAGGTAAGCCAATCACATAATAAGATTAAATCAATAAGACGTGATATAATAAAATAGAATTTAATATAAAAATAGTGATAGAGTTAACACAAGCAAAAACGGCAATACCCAATACAACTTTCCAGAACTAGGGAGTACAGAGTCATGTACTCTAACTGAACATAGAAGGATGTCTCAAAATACAATATTATTTGGATATGAAATAACAGTATCAATATAAGGATGGGACTCCAAGGGAATGCGATGATCATGCAGCTCTACCTTGAATTCTCACGACTAGTGTAAGCACTCACTCTCTAGGTCCTCTGCCTCCAACACCTAGATCAACATAAAAATGTGCATAAGTATTGTATGAGTACACGACATTTGGTACCATTAAGTATCAAGACTAAATTTGGTTAAGCAGTGACGAGGTTCAAGTCATATGATACTCACTAGTCAAAGAAACTTGTGCAATATATCATAACTGGTAACAGAAAACAATATCATTAATCTCGTTAGAACATTGATAACAACTCAACATAGAAGAATCCATCTTTGACAACAAATCATTAAATAGAAGCGGAAGCACATGATAGTGATAAATGATGAAAAATGTATTTATATTCTATTTCTTGTGTGAGTGCGAGAATTACATGGTTTTAAAGTGAAATATGCTAATTACATATTTTTATGTGTAGGAATGAGTTCAAATGAAAGTAGAGTAAAAGAAGAAAAATTATCGTAAAACAGAAGTAAGTGAGCAAAATTGAGAGCTCGTCTATGCTCGTGCGTCGCGCGAGAGAAGACGCGCCAAATGAGATAGCAGCGATGCAAATCAGTGAAGTACGGGAAAGGCGAAAATCGCTTCGCGAAACAAAATTAAAAGAGCTGGAAGCTCATATGTAGTCGCGCGCTGCACGAAAGTTGACGCGCCCTCCAGTTCTCCTATCCGATTTTGGATTGTATTGAACGAACCTCCACCCTACCTAGGTCATATAAATACACTATAAACATACGTTTTACATAACTTTGAAGGAGGAGACACTACTTTAGAGTTACAAAATACCTTTGGAGGTAAGAATACACTAGGAGCAAGAAGGAAGATTTAACCACGAGTTTGTTCTTTCTTCTTCCTATTTTCTGTTGTTGGTTATGAATTTTAGTATTGATTTTCACATACTACTATGAGTAGCTAATTTATTATTTAGGGTTTTGATGGAAACTTTCGCATGATGAATTCTTGTTAAGTTTGAATATAATTTATCCTTTGAATTTATTTACTTGGTCAACTACGTGCTTATTTCTGTTAATTGAATGACCATCAATTGACTGTGCTTATTTATTATGTATTTCTTGGGAAAGGGTACATATTTAGGTAGTTGTTGAACAACATCACTTATAACGTATATGAGAAATCAATACATCAGGTTTAAAGATGGGTTTAGGAATAACAAAGCCTTGATGTGGTCATACTGAGCGGTAATATTGTGCCAGCCAGCGTAGTTCGGGAGAATATGTCTAGTAAACTGTTGTAGTTGCTCGGGAGAGAATTACGAAATCTAAAGTGCTCACGGTTAGTAGAGAATAATCAGGCAAAATTATAGGAGGGTTAACAGGAAGGATTATAACAACTGGGAAAATCATAACTCTAGACCTCCTTGGTGATAATGAACACTTGTTGCTAAACCTTAGTTCTCTGGGGGATTCGACTCTAGACTCTTAGACAGGATTATATTTGCAACGACCGCTTATCCTTTTTAGGACTAGAGTTGGGCGTGATCAAATTTCTCCACCATTGATAGCATGCCAAATTCAACTAGCAACTCATTAAATACATGACGGAGTTTAAGAAAACATGTATATGATCAAAAATACCATCCCCATTTCGTCACATGAATATCATCAAGAGAATCACCCCAAATAATCATAATATCATCAATAATGCTGCCCTTATTTCGTTGCATGTTCAATAACAATTAATGTCATCCTTATTTTGCCATATGCGAATATCACCACTCTTATTTTGCCACATGGATAACCTGTGAAAATGCCACCATTATTTCGCCCCATGTGCGTAACATTAATCACAATCACACGGCAAAAACCTCATGCTGACACCCACTCAATCCTCCCAATATGTCCACATAGGCTAAAATTTAATTTTTATACATGTTAAACCTATAGTGCAATTTTGAAATTATTTACCGCTTTAGTTAATTTTAAGAAAGTGAACGTCGTTTAAGAACGTGTTTTTGGATCACGTCACATGACATGCACCCGGATCCTCGACACATTCTTATTCAATATTTTGGGACTTGGATTTGGGTCGCATGAAATATACACCCGCATTTAAGAAGGTCAAATTATTAAAAACGCGCCTAAAGTGACTAACACGTTATTATCTTTGGGGAGGACCGTGAAATTAGCTAAACGGCCCATCCCAAAATCTAAGTATTTTAATTCAACCATTTATTGAAGGCCCCGCAATTTATGTATTTCTATTTGGCGAGGTTCGTCTCATTTTATTAATTAAAGGGTGAACCTAAAGCAACTATGATTTCCTATATTTTTGTCTCTAATAATGAAGAGAAAGTCCTAATTGATTAATATTATAAATTTCGGGCCTCGAGTTCAAGTCCGGATTCAAACAAAAGGGCGAGCCTTTTAATTTGAACCCGCTACCTAACTCAATGCCCAAACTTATATTATGCTAAACCTTGAATTGACACTCCTAAGACAAATTCAAATTAATGGACCAAATGGGTATGACTACGACTAGTTGCCGCAAACAGGCCCTGATGTCAGCCACTAGAAAGGGAATTATTTGGGCCTGGCGTAAACAGAAAACAGGCCCAGGTGGCTGTGATGCTTCAAGCCCCATCAAACCAGCACTATGATAATAATGAAATGCAATTAGGGGAATTAATAATCTAACTAAAGGAATTAAAACAAAATGGTGATGCCTACCTATTTGAACTCACAACGTGCCATATATAGCCCAATTCTAAACCAATTATGGAATTTAACAGAACTGAGCACGTAGACAATTTACCAATTAACGAGGCTTATGAGCCATTTTCAAAGTGATTGCAGCATTTTTAGGATGACTACACCTGAACTGTTTTTGATTCATGATTTGAGTTAACATGTGGCAATATGAACATCAATTCCAAACTATACTCAAAACTAACATTACTACACACATGATTTATTACTAAACGCTATACTGCTTAGACTAAACATGGACGGGGCCTATGCATTGCTGGCTATCCAATTTCCAGTTATTAAACAAACGAGGATCATAAATCCCACAATCCTTTTCCTGATTCAACTATTTTCTGATTTCCAAGTTACATCTACTCAAAGCGAGACTAATTCACCATATGGCTAATGAATACTCGTTAGTTTGACAGTCTCTCAGTCAGCCCAGTTATACATATTACAAAAAATTCTAGATAATTAAAAAAAATACAAGTTAAGAATGCACTCAAACAAGTACAGGCCATCCATTGTTTATTTAACCATGGCAATTCAAATTCAAATACACATCTCCCAGGCAACACACGATTGAGTGTTACATTTCATCATTCTTTTTACAGCTTCATCAAAACAGGATTCGAATGTGTATTTGGAATTTACAATAATGAAGGAGGACCAGTCAGTAGCAACTGAGCAATCAACAGTAGGATTCAGTAGCTCAAGGCAGATTTTGAACTCAAAACATCATCACATAGCCCAGCATTGAATTATCAGGAGAATAACACCACAGACAATTTCAAATTAAGCCCAGGGGATGATTTATGAACTTCAGCAAGTAGAAACAACCCAGAACACACTCGTTGACCTCAAACTTATGCAAAATTTGAGCTAGAACTCGATTCTAACTTCAAACAAGGCAATGTAACAGTGTTTTTTGAATTTTTACTGGATTTTTGTGTTTGTTTTTGGATTTTCTGCAGAAACTAAGATCTAAAGTTGAAATTTGGGCATGATCTCAAAAAGCTCTTTAATGAAACATTTTTTTTTTAGTTTTCTGGAGTTTTTCATCTAGGATCTAAAGGAATTTGAACTTCTATTGTTGTGAAATTCAAATTTTTAGGCTCAGATCTGCAGGGAGGGTTTTGGGGGAATTTTTGGGGTTCCAAACTTGTGACTGAAGGCAAGGGCATCCCCTTTTATAGGCACAAATGAGGCCATATAAGATTTTTAACTTTTCAAAGTGGTCCCTCTTTTATTTCTATTTTAACCCTCTATTTTCTGACTTGTTACTTAAGTAATTACCCCTTAATGTTACTGAAACTCTATTTGTACCCCTATCTAGAAAGTTCTAGGAAATTCTAGCATGATCCACAACATTCATGTCCAACCCCAATTACCCAAATGTCCCTGAATACCCCATGAAATTACTCACCTTGGTCACAACCAGTCTGTCCTTTCTACTGCAACTATCCAGATTAAACTAAACCTGAATTTATTAAGACTAATTAAGGGAATTATGATTAACAAATTGGACTACACTGTATCATAAATTGAAACCAGTCAAGCCTACACAAAATTGATTAAAAATTATCAACGCAGGGTTTAAACTAATGCCTAAAACACTCTTAAACCAAATTAACATAACTTCACAAACAAAATCAGTATCGAATCAACATAGAATGAACTTTAATATAATAGTCAAACTAAAAGTTAAAACGATCCAAAATCAACTAGTCAGTCATGACACAAAACCAGAACAAAATTAACCAAGCTAAAATGAAAATTGATTGGAAACTAACAAACATGATAACAGAAACCACAGAAGGGATTTAAACAAGAACAGAAGGAAACTAAACAAAGAAACCAGGAAAAAGAACAAGAACTCACACATTCAGATTCAAAAATAGAACAGTCTCCAATGGGATTTGAGGGCCATTGACATTGAATTTATCACGAGGGAGACCAGGGGACCATGTGGCATCAATTTGGAACATTTTGGAGCAATTAGGGTTTTGGCCGAAAAATTTTAATTTAATATTCGAGCAGTTCTGACCATGTTCGAGGGATGGGGCTTTAGGGGTTTAATAGAGGAGGTTACGGCGGTCCTACGGTGTTAATTTGAGGGTGAACGGAGAAGGTTGAGTTTTGGCCGGAAAATTTTGGTTGAAGATTCGACGAGTTTGGTTGGGGTTTGAGGAAAATGGGTTGTGGATCTGTAACGAGGAGGAGGATATGAATAAGGTGTGTAATTTTGGGGTGATTTGGGGCTTCGCCGCCGGCAGCAGCGATTTTCGGCCGGCGGCGGACGACGGAGGAGTGGCAAAGATGTGGTGGGTATGGTGGCGTTACAAGGGGAATGGTATGTACGAGGATGATGCATATGTTTTAGGGTTTTGGGATTAATTGAACAGTTTTATGTATTATTTTGCACTGATGAGAACCGTTGGATTGATGAAAATAGGCGGTCCGGATTTATCGACGCCAAACGGCGTCGTTTAGGAGGGAGGGGTATTTGGACCGGGTAATGGGGAGACTGGGCTGGAAAATGGGGTGAGTTTGGTGGGGTATTGGGCTGGGGATGCATGAAATTGGCCCAAAGCTTGGTTGCTTCTTATTCCCTTCTCAATTCCAAATTAATCCCTCTTTTCTTTTCTTTTGTATTTATTTTTTATTCATTATTTTATTTTCTGATTTTACTAAATGCTAAATAAAAACAAAGACCTAGTATATTTCTAAAATTAAACTAATTAATTCCTAAAAATTGATTAAGTCCTATTTCGTGATAAATTCAATAATTAACAATTAAAAATATAAAAGTGGACTATTTTTGTTATTTTCTTCATATTTTGTTCTAAAAATAACTTAACCACTAATTAATCCTAAAATTAGATCCTAAATGCAAATGTCAAGCATATTTTTTGATATTTTCATATGAATTAAAATGCACAAATAAAATGCGAACAATTAACAAAAAAAATAACACAAAATTCACAAAACTATAAAATAATAAAAGAAAATTATTTTGTGTGAATTTTTGGGAATAATTCACTTAGGGCAAAAATCACGTGCTCACAGCTGCCCCTCTTTGATCGGGAACACGCAGAGTTCTCGGGCAAAGATAAGTGAGCGGATACGAGCGAATTTTGCTCGTTCGAATACTCCGTGTGAAGCATTTTTGAGAAGTTTGATCGCACCCTGCTTCGGAGTTTGCCTACATATCCTTGGCTAAAAAGGAACCAGGTCAGTGTAGTTCGGGAAGGTTTGGTAGCTGGGACTACTAGGAGTTGTGATTTCACTGTTGTTGCTGCTGCTACTGCTCGCTGACCCCCTTATTACACCGTGTTAAAATAAAAAGAAGCTAGCCTAAGCTATGATCTATGAATTACAAAAGGGTCCTATCTATGTCTTCAAACTTGTTCTTATGTTGCTTTGATCTTGTATTCTTCCGATGGAATTCTTGCGTTGTTGCCTTGAATTGTGATTGGAGATGTTTTTCCATTCCTCTGAATGATGCTTGACTGCTGAAATTTGAAATATATGCCTCTATTCTCCAGGCGAGCTCCTGACTGCTGACGCTTGAAAAGTATTCCCTTGTTCTCCAGGTTGGCTCCTGACTGCAATGCTTGAAAAGTATTCCTTTGTTCTCCAGGTGGGCTCCTGACTGCAGCAAAATAGATAAACAAAGAAAGTTTTTTGCCCCAGTTTGGTGGCTGGGCACATCATGTTAAATATTAAAAATTAAAAGCTAAAATTTGAATTGTACTTCCCTTGTTCTCCAAGTGGGCGCCTGATTGCTGAACTTGAAATGTATTCCCTTGTTCTCCAGGTGGGCTCCTTATTGCTGAACTTGAAAAGTATTCCCTTGTTCTCCAGGTGGGCTCCTGACTGCAACAAAATAAACAAACAAAGAAAATTTTCTGCCCCAGTCTGGTGGCTGGGTACAACATGTTATCAAATATTAAAAATTGAAAGCTAAAATCTGAATTGTACTTCCCTTGTTCTCCAGGTGAGCGCCCGACTGCTGAAACTTGAAAAGTATTCCCTTGTTCTCCAGGTGGGCTCCTGATTGCTGAACTTGAAAAGTATTCCCTTGTTCTCCAGGTGGGCTCCTGACTGTAACAAAATAGACAAACAAAGAAAATTTTTCTGTCCCAGTTTGGTGGCTGGGTATAGCATGTTATCAAATAAAAAAAATTGAAATCTAAAATTTGAATTGTACTTCCCTTGTTCTCCAGGTGGGCGCCTGACTGCTGAAACTTGAAAAATATTCCCTTGTTCTCTAGGTGGGCTACTGATTGCTGAACTTGAAAAGTATTCCCTTGTTCTCCAGGTGGGCTCCTGACTGCAACAAAATAGACAAACAAAGAAAATTTTTCTGTCCCAGTTTGGTAGCTGGGCAGACTTGTGAGTTGTTACCTAAGCTATTGATGCGATGGTGAGAGCAAAACTAAAGACTTGATTGGCATGTACGTCCCCTGTGAGTAAAACTATTTGATTAAGATTTTTATCCTAGGAGAAAATTCATCAGATTAGGTTTTCTATCTTAGGAGAAAGATTCATCAGACTAAGATGCAGAACCTAGGAGAAAATTCATCGGACTAGGTTTTTTGTTATCTTGCTATCTTAGGAGAACGTTTCATCAGACTAAGATTTTGATCCTAGGAGAAAGTTCATCAGACTAGGGTTTCTATCTTAGAAGAAAATTCAACAGACTAAGATTCTCTAAATGGAGGAAAATCCATCAGACTAGGACTTTTATCCTAGGAGGAAAAATGTGAAAAGCAATGGCAGCCTTTTATGCACACTAGCAAGACAGGCAAGGACAAAGATTTGTGAAACTTCCTTTTCGCCGACTTTCCTCTTCTTCCTTTTCTTCCTTTCATTTCCTTCTATTTTTGAACCGACTTTCTTGCACAACTTTGTTCCTGTTTCAAACAAAGAAAACTTGTGAGTTTAAAATGTGGTGGTTGGTTTGTGTCCTTGGACTTTGAGGGCGGCTGCCTCTTCGCTTCCCAAGAAGATTGATTTCCACTTGAAGACCTGGATTGTTTCCGGACTAGACTCCTTTCTCTATCATCCTCATCACATAAAATACCTTTTCTCCGTTCAGACCTAATATCCTCTATTTGCGTTGTATGAACCGACACCTCCCCAACCTTTGTGTCTAACATGGATCCCAAAGCACGCTTATTGCCCCCACTCCGTGTATTTGTTATTTCTCGACTTAACCACTGACCTCGGCCTTGAGGTCTGTTGCTCCTTCACTTGTCATGATAACTGATTCCCACTCCAAGATCTTGCTTGTTTATTGACTAACCACTTTCTTTATTACCCTTAACACAGAGAATATCTCTGATCCGTTCACCAAACACCCTTCATCTGTTGCATGGTTCTTAAATTGAGGCGTACTAAACCCTTGTACTTCACACGAATCTCAAAGCATGTTGATTGCGGCCAACTCATTGTGCCTACTATTTTCTCCTGACTTGACGCCTTGATGTGTTCACCAGATCCCATTTTGTTTACTTGGAAAGCTTGGTGATAGATTTTGAAGTCATTTCTCACTTGTTATGACCAAACAGACTTAGGAAGAGGAAGTAAACATGACAAAAGGAACATAGTAGGAGGACAATGAAAAGGATGATTCCTAACAAGAAAACTACACAGTAGAAACCTAGCGGATGTGGATACCGATTCTGATGACCTTGACATGCACCTGCATCCTATTCTATTTAGCAAATCTGATGTTCGGCTCTTGTTGTACCTTTTCACCGTGAAACTGGGCTTCAATGCTCCGCTTATCCGATCTGATTCACAATCCTTATTCGACTTGTAGTGCCCGAAGGGTTTTTACCATCAAGCCTCTCTCATTTTGGTTTCTCTTAGCTCACGTTGTCTTACGGAGCCCGTGAGGGTTTTCACCAATAAGACTCTCTCATTTTCATCACTTTTCTTCTTGTACCGGAGTGTTTTCTTCTTGTACCGGAGTGTTGCCCCTGACATGATTCACCTCTACTTGCTTGACTCGGCATTTCTTGAAGACTGATCGGAAGGTCTTTCTTTGGACCGTAATGCAGGCTTTTAGTTGGGGTTAGAAAGAAGGGTATCAAGGCTCGAAACAACTCAACATGGGTTCAAAATTACAACTTTCGGAACCAGCTTTCTCACAATAACCACAACTTCTGCCCCAGTTTCTTTCTTGGGGAACCTTTGGATTTTATTTTGGTGTGACTGAACCTCAGAGAGAGGCTGCCTACGTACCCTTTTGGGATCAAGTCAAATGTAGTTCAGGTCATAGAAATTATTTTATTGTTGCGATCTTTCTTTCTTCCACTTTTCTTTTTCTTTCTTTTCATTTCCTTTCTTTTCCTTCTCTTTTCTTTTCTTTTCTTTTCTTTTTGTTTTTTATTCTTCTTTCTTTTCCTTTTCTTTTTCTTTTCTTTTCTCTTCTTTTTGTTTTTTCTTCTTCTTTCTTTTCCATTTCTTTTCTTTTCTCTTTATTTCTTTTCTTTTCTCTTTTTTCTTTTCTTTCCTTTTCCTTTTCTTTTATTTTCTTTTTCTTTTCTTTTGGACTGTTTTTCTCTTGTTTCTCCGCTGATTTTCCCCGCTCGGGCTTCTGAGTTTTGTTATTGATTCCGAAAGAGGAGTACAAAATAAAATAACTGAGGCTCAAAGGGGTAACAAAGGATAAAGTGTTTGGATAGCAGAATAAAATGCATTCGTCATTCCAATCTCCAAAACATACCAAGTACAAACTACACAGTTAAACAAGCTGAGGAAAACATACGTAACATCTTTTGATTGCACTAGAATTAATAACCATTTTCACATATTTGCCTCCTATATTTGTCAGCCCAACAAACATGGTACCACGAAAGGCCCCTGTAAACTTGGGGCAAACTTGCCTTTGGCTTAAACTGATGTGGCAGGATGCATTTCAACAGTATTCCTTTATGTTCTATCTGCTCCAGTTTCACACAATTTGGGCTCGAAATGATCTCAAAATACCTTTACTCTTTCACTCAAATGTCCTTACATCTTTAACATTGTTTCATTGTTTCATTACTAAGCTGACTTTTAAAAACCAGGCTGAGAATTACGCGTGCATGTCATGTCACTAGAACCAGCATGAAAAGAATTGTAGAAAGAAAAGAGAACTAAACAAAAGAAAATGGCTAGAAATAACAGAAAACAGGAAATTGCACCAGACAGGCGATGGAACGCTTCGAACAACAAGACAAGCAAACTAGACTAGGGTTAAAACCCTGGAACAAACCTAGACAGCACTAAACGAGTTATTACGACTAAACAAAATAGGCAAAATGAAAGGATAGAAGGGTTTGAGTCACAAGACAATATCAGGATTACAACCCTGAAATAACCCGAACAGCAGACACGACAACAAAATAAACCACCAAAACTCCAATCCGGCTGACCAAGAAATGGAGCGCCTTCCCAATTACCACACACGGCATCTTAGCCGCTAGACTGCACGTCAAAATTGTTGGTACCTTCACTAATTTCAATATTATTGACTTCATTCAACAAGTTTCCAAGATGATTCTCATACTCCTTGTCACCACGGATCTTTTCCACAAAATGTGCACCATCATGTGCAGGTAAAGGATTCTGTGCAATGTTCTGGGTGGCACTGTCCTGGACCGCAACTATCCCTTCTTGAATCATTCTTTCTATCTCTCTCTTCAAGTCCCGGCAACTTTCGACATCGTGCCCCTGGGCATTGGAATGGTATTCACACCATTTAGAAGGGTCAAAGCCTCTTGCAAGCTTATCCATATGATTCGGAGGAATTGGTGCAATCAGGTTATAATGCTTTAGTTTCTCAAACAAGTCTACATATGACTCTCCCAAGGGGTGAAAGTTTCCTGCTTCTGTGCCCTTTCTTTTTTGAAATTTTGGTTGGCCCACAAACCAGCTCCAGGGGGATTCTTGTAGGCTCTTGGAGGTGGGTAGGTGTTTTGAGTTAGATAAGTATTTTGTGGGGTGGGTGCGCACCATTGCGCATGGGTAGGATGTTGGGAGTACGTTTGGGCATGATGGATAGAGAAGTAGGGATCATGGGGTGGGTAATAGTGTTGTGGAGTGTGGGGGTAGGTTTGGTGACGGGGTCGAGGTTGATGGTAATATGGTGATGGGACCCTGGAGCAAGTTCTCGAGTCAACTACTGCCACATCTTCTTTCTTTTTCTTTCCCAATACCCCTCCAGTGCCGCTCTGGATAGCCTGGGTAGTCGCCTTGATTGCCGAATAGCTCAAAATCTTGTTGGATTTAAGCCCCTCTTCCACCATGCTTCCCATTTTCACTACCTCGTTGAATGTTTTTCCCACTGCTGACACCAAGTAACCAAAGTAAGTCGGCTCCAAAGCCTGCAAAAAGTAACTGACCATCTCGCTTTCTTTCATCGGAGGGTCGACCCTTGCGGCCTGTTCTCTCCAGCGGAACCCATACTCCCTGAAGCTTTCCCCGGGTTTCTTCTCAAGTTTTATCAGTGATAGGCGATCTGGAACAATTTCTAGATTGTACTGAAAATGGCCGGCGAATGCTTGTGCCAAGTCATCCTAGGTATACCACCTACCATGGTCCTGTTGTGTGTACCACTCCAAAGCAGACCCACTGAGACTCTGGCTGAAGTACGCCATCAATAACTCATCTTTTCCACCTGCCCCTCTCATTTTGCTGTAGAATCCCCTCAGGTGGGAAACCGGGTCACCATGTCCGTCATACAGATCGAACTTAGGCATTTTGAACCCTACTGGTAACTGGACATCGGGAAACAAGCACAAATCCTTGTAGGCCACACTGACTTGGCCACCCAATCCTTGCATGTTCCTGAAGGATTGCTCCAGGCTTTTTACTTTTCGAAACATCTCTTCCTGTTCCGGATCCTTAAGCGGCTTGTCAATTTCCACCGGGAGCTCAAAGTGAGGAGTGTAGGAATATGGCTAAGGAGCTTTAATGGTAGGCTCAGGAGGGGAGTACTGGCTGTCGTGAGTTGGAAACAATGGCTCACTGGAAGATCTTTGCAATGTGGCAGGTGGAGGTGGCGCCACAAAGACAGGGGTGATTGGTGGAGGAGGGTTTTGTTTGGATGGTGGAGCTTAGGGAGGGTAGGAGGTGGTGCTATAACTCTATTGGTAGAAAGGGAAAGGTGAAGATGAATTCACAGGAGGAGGCTCCTGAGACTGAGCCAGAGGTGGGATACATGCTGGACTGGCGGGATAAACTGGCGATGGCTGACCCTTAGCCCAGACCTGATGCATCTCAGCCATCTGATGCCTCAACTTATATATCTCTTCCTTCATTGCTTTGACATCTACCACTTCCACCTCTTTTGATGGGTCCACGATACTGGTATCTGATTCTTGGCCTGTCATGTTCAGTTTGGTTTTTTGCCCGGGTGTTGTAGGAATGGGTTGCCAGGATGCCAACTGCCTTTTGTCCTTGTGTTGTAAAGAGGAGGTACCACTTTAAAACCACAAACCAACCACCTTTCTGGATTGACATGAAAAAATAAAATCATCACGTTAGCGTTAGGGCATTTAACATATTGGTACCCGCACATTTGGGAAGTGAATGCACCTAAGCAGTTAACAGTTCCTATTATGCTTTGATCGGTCGCATGCATCATCCCGGTCTTTATTTCCAATTGCACACTTGCTCTTCTTTTTTCTTTTCATTTTTCTCTCTCTTTTTTTTTCACTCTTGCCTTTGTCTTCTCTTGTTCCTATTCTCTCCCTTTCCCGAGTTTTCCATTTCTTTCTTGTTTTTTCGCTCTTTTCTTTTCTTTTTGCCTTTTTGTGGTTTTTCCTCTCTTTTTCCTTTTTTTATTTTTTCTTTTGGTTATGGTCGAATCCTATGGAGATTGCCTACGTATCATGACCTCGCATGAATCAGACCAAGCGTAGTTCTTGCAAATTGAATGCATTTTTTTTTGGGATTTTCAAATTGTTTTTCTTGAAGGGAAACTACAAGAGCAGACTCAAAATAACAAAATACAGACTCGATGATAAAAAACTAGATCAAGAGTACATCAAAGCTTTACATCCTGGGGCCCGCGGGGCATCACTCGGCATCGCCACATGCTTGTGCAAGACTGAGAAGGTTTCAGTGTTGACTACGGCTATTTGAAGAGACTGGCCATGTAATGACTTATTTTGACTTTTAAAGCAAAGTGGCTATTTTTGAAATTTTAGAAAAAGTAGAAAAGAAAGGGGGGAATTTAAGAAAACAAAGACTCGGTTTTGCAATTACGGCCTTACAACACTTTCGCAAGGGAAATTTTAAGGTTGTGTCCGCAAACCATTTTAAAATGACTCAGGGCGGCTGTTCTTGCAAAAATAGGCTTCCGGCACCCTTTTGGAGACATTCGGCTTATTTTTAACAAGTATGGCGTCATCCAACTTATTTTGACAAAATTTTAAAAATTTGACATTATTTGGCTATTTTTGAAAAGGGATGGTTGGACCCGATGAGGGTTGCCTACGTATCTCACATCCGGTGAGAATCAAACCAGTATAGTTCGGGCATATTTGCTAGAGTCAAAACTATTTTGAACAACAATTTCTTTTTCAAATATTTTTTGATTTTTTATTTTTCAAAAATCCGATAGCATTTCGGTATGATTTGGATATTGGTTTTTCCAAGCAAATGGTTACCCTCACTTAGTCCTAACACTGCTATTTTTCACAATTTTTCACTTATTATATACAAGCCGGTTAACATGCAAAGCCGAGCAAATAAATATGCAAGTAGCACGTAAGATGCATCAGGATGGTCATTTCAATTCAGGTCACCTGTCCTAGACGGACCCAACCCCTGTGTTGAGTCCCCTAAGTTAAATGCACATGATGCAAACAAATGTCCTACTGGAGATCCGGCATGAGGTTTATTGTTCTTCTAGGTTTAAATCCTAGGTTTATAGGTCTAGACCTGGCTTACCCGAGCGGACAACTCGGGCCGAGGGGGAGGCAGCGTACCAGGGATACATAAGCTCCGCTGGCTTTGCAACTTATCCTACCTTGTTCTAAATCGGGAAAGACTCTAAACAGAAGAGAAGCTACACGAAGTGCACCCTTCTCCGTGATGTAGAAGACTCAGAAAGAGAGAGGGATTCGCAACAGTTTATATACAATTCAACAAATATCAAAGCGGTAAAATATTTAGCACATATAGCACGGAACATGTAGAAAAATCAGATAAAGTCGAATACAACAATTTAATTGAGCTCAAATTCTTGAACCCTGAACCGAAATTTTGGGTTCTCCTCCCTAGCAGAGTCGCCAGAGCTGTCACACCTCCTTTTTCGCTACTACCCCGTGAAGGGTATAATAAAAGGAGTTTTTCCAATTAAAGGACAATCGAAACGGGATTCGTTTATTAAGAGATTCAGAGTCGCCACTTGGGAGATTTATGGTGTCCTAAGTCACCGGTTTGAATTCCGAATCGAGAAAAGGGTTTGACTTTGTATTACAGTCGCGAACCAAAAATTCGAGTAAGGAATTATGTTAACCCGGGAGAAGGGGTTAGGCACTCCCGGGTTCCGTGGTTCTAGCACGGTCGCTCAACTGCTATATTTGGCTAAAATTTGATTTTTATACATGTTAAACCTATAGTGCAATTTTGGAATTATTTACCACTTTAGTTAATTTTAAGAAAGTGAACGTCGTTTAAGAACGTGTTTTTGGATCACGTCACATGAAATGTACCCGGATCCTCGACACATTCTTATTCAACGTTTTGGGACTTGGATTTGGGTCGCATGAAATGTACACCCGCATTTAAGAAGATAAAATTATTAAAAGCGCGACTAAAGTGACTAATGCGTTATTATCTTTGGGGAGGACCGTGAAATTTGCTAAACGGCCAATCCCGCAATCTAAGTATTTTAATTCAACCATTTATTGAGGGCCCCGAAATTTATGCGTTTCTATTTGGCGAGGCTCGTCTCATTTTATTAATTAAAGGGTGAACCTAAAGCAACTATGATTTCCTATATTTTTGTCTCTAATAATGAAGAGAAAGTCCTAATTGATTAATATTATAAATTTCGGGCCTCGAGTTCAAGTCCGGATTCAAACAAAAGGGCAAGCCTTTTAATTTGAACCCGCTACCTAACTTAATGCCCAAACTTATATTATGCTAAACCTTGAATTGACACTCCTAAGCCAAATTCAAATTAATGGACCAAATGGGTATGACTACGACTAGTTGATGCAAACAGGCCCTGAGGTCAGCCACTAGAAAGGGAATTATTTGGGCCTGGCGTAAACAGAAAACAGGCCCAGGTGGCTGTGATGCTTCAAGCCCCATCAAACCAGCACTATGATAATAATGAAATGCAATTAGGGGAATTAAAAATCTAACTAAAGGAATTAAAACAAAATGGTGATGCCTACCTATTTGAACTCACAACGTGCCATATATAGCCCAATTCTAAACCAATTATGGAATTTAACAGAACTGAGCACGTAGACAATTTACCAATTAATGAGGCTTATGGGCCATTTTTAAAGTGATTGCACCATTTTTGAGACGACTACACCTGAACTGTTTTTGATTCATGATTTGAGTTAACATGTGGCAATATGAACATCAATTCCAAACTAAACTCAAAACTAACATTACTACACACATGATTTATTACTAAACGTTATACTGCTTAGACTAAACATGGACGGGGCCTATGCATTGCTGGCTATCCAATTTCCAGTTATTAAACAAACGAGGATCATAAATCCCACAATCCTTTTCCTGTTTCAACTATCTTCTGATTTCCAAGTTGCATCTACTCAAAGCGAGACTAATTCACCATATGGCTAATGAATACTCGTTAGTTTGACAATCTCTCAGTCAGCCCAGTTATACATATTATAAAAAATTCTAGAGAACTAAAAAAAATACAAGTTAAGAATGCACTCAAACAAGTACATGCCATCCATTTTTTATTTAACCATGGAAATTCAAATACACATCTCCCAGGCAACACACGATTGAGTGTTACATTTCATCATTCCTTTTCACAGCTTCATCAAAACAGGATTCGAATGTGTACCTGGAATTTACAATAATGAAGGAGGAACAGTCAGTAGCAACTGAGCAATCAACAGTAGGATTCAGTAGCTCAAGGTAGATTTTGAACTCAAAACATCATCACATAGCCCAACATTGAATTATCAGGAGAATAACACCACAGACAATTTCAAATTAAGCCCAGGGGATGATTTATGAACTTCAGCAAGTAGAAACAACCCAGAACACACTCGTTGACCTCAAACTTATGCAAAATTTGAGCTAGAACTCGATTCTAACTTCAAACAAGCAATGTAACAGTGTTTTTTGGATTTTTACTGGATTTTTGTGTTTGTTTTAGGATTTTCTGTAGAAACTAAGATCTAAAGCTGAAATTTGGGCCTGACCTCAAAAATCTCTTTAATGAAACATTTTTTTTTTAGTTTTCTGGAGTTTTTCATCTAGGATCTAAAGGAATTTGAACTTCTATTGTTGTGAAATTCAAAATTTTAGGCTCAGATCTGCAGGGAGGGTTTTGGGGGAATTTTTGGGGTTTCAAACTTGTGACTGAAGGCAAGGGCATCCCCTTTTATAGGCACAAATGAGGCCATATCAGATTTTTAACTTTTCAAAGTGGTCCCTCTTTTATTTCTATTTTAACCCTCTATTTTCTGACTTGTTACTTAAGTAATTACCCCTAATGTTACTGAAACTCTATTTGTACCCCTATCTAGAAAGTTCTAGGAAATTCTAGCATGATCCACAACATTCATGTCCAACCCCAGTTACCCAAATGTCCCTGAATACCCCCTGAAATTACTCACCTAGGTCACAACCAGTCTGTCCTTTCTACTGCAACTATCCAGATTAAACTAAACCTGGATTTATTAAGACTAATTAAGGGAATTATGATTAACAAATTGGACTACACTGTATAACAAATTGAAACCAGTCAAGCCTACACAAAATTGATTAAAAATTATCAACGCAGGGTTTAAACTAATGCCTAAAACACACTTAAACCAAATTAACATAACTTCACAAATAAAATCAGTATCGAATCAACATAGAATGAACTCTAATCTAATAGTCAAACTAAAAGTTAAAACGCGCCAAAATCAACTAGTCAGTCATGACACAAAACCAGAACAAAATTAACCAAGCTAAAATGAAAATTGATTGGAAACTAACAAACATGATAACAAAAACCACAGAAGGGATTTAAACAAGAACATAAGGAAACTAAACAAAGAAACTAGGAAAAAAAACAAGAACTCACTCATTCAGATTCAAAAATCGAACGGTCTCCAATAGGATTTGAGGGCCATTGACATTGAATTCATCACGTGGGAGACCAGGGGACCACGTGGCATCAATTTGGAACATTTTGGAGCAATTAGGGTTTTGGCCGGAAAATTTTAATTTAATATTCGAGCAGTTCCGACCATGTTCGAGGGACGGGGCTTTTGGGATTTGATAGAGGAGGTTACGACGGTCCTACGATGTTAATTTGAGGGTGAACGGAGAAGGTTGAGTTTTGGCCGGAAAATTTTGGTTGAAGATTCGACGAGTTTGGTAGGGGTTTGAGGGAAATGGGTTGTGGATCTGTAACGAGGAGGAGGAGATGAATAAGGTGTGTAATTTTGGGGTGATTTGGGGCTTCGCCGCCATCGGCGGCGATTTTCGGCCGGCGGCGGACAGCGGAGGAGTGGCGAAGATGTGGTGGGTATGGTGGCGTTACAGGAGGAATGGTATGTACGAGGATGATACATATGTTTTAGGGTTTTGGGATTAATTGGACAGTTTTATGTATTGTTTTGCACCGATGAGAACCGTTGGATTGATGAAAATAGACGGTCCGAATTTATCGACGCCAAATGGCGTCGTTTAGGAGGGAGGGGTATTTGGACCGGGTAATGGGGAGACTGGGCTGGAAAATGGGGTGAGTTTGGTGGGGTATTGGGATAGGGATGCACGAAATTGGCCCAAAGCTTGGTTGCTTCTTATTCACTTCTCAATTCCAAATTAATCCCTCTTTTCTTTTCTTTTGTATTTATTTTTTATTCATTATTTTATTTTCTAATTTTATTAAATGCTAAATAAAAACAAAGACCTAGTATATTTCCAAAATTAAACTAATTAATTCCTAAATATTGATTAATTCCTATTTCGTGACAAATTCAACAATTAACAATTAAAAATATAAAAATGGACTATTTTTGTTATTTTCTTCATATTTTGTTCTAAAAATAACTTAACCACTAATTAATCCTAAAATTAGATCCTAAATGCAAATGTCAAGCATATTTTTTGATATTTTCATATGAATTAAAATGCACAAACAAAATGCGAACAATTAACAAAAACAATAACACAAATTTCACAAAACTGTAAAATAATGAAAGAAAATTATTTTGTTTGTATTTTTGGGAATAATTCACTTAGGGCAAAAATCATGCGCTCATAGACCCCTCCACTGAACATTCATTGATGCAATATTCTTCGACCTCAGCTTCGAAAACTGCCTATCCAAAATGGCCACCAGTTCCTCCTCATAAGGTAGTTTCTCGTCCAAATGTACCAAGATGAAATCCAACACGTGCGGCAGATCCTCATAGTACTTACAAAGCATGAAAACGTGACACAACGGAGGGACTACTGATAAGATGGGTGGAAAAGCAAGTTGGTAGGCCATTTCACTAACTCTCTCTAATACCTTGAAAGGACCAATATACCGAGGGCTAAACTTGCCCTTCTTCCAGAATCTCTTCACACCCTTCATGGGCGAAACTCTGAGTACAACTTTCTCACCCATCATAAATGCTACATCACGACCTTCCTATCAGCATAACTCTTCTGCCTGGACTGAGTTGTGCAAAGCCTCTCCTGAATCAACTTTACCTTCTCCAAAGCATCATGGACCAAGTCTGTGCCTAATAACCTTACCATGACGGGCTCAAACCAACCCATTAGAGAACAATGATGCCTCATATATACAGAGCCATCTAGATACTCTACTGGTAGCTGTTGTTGTAGGAAAAATCCACTAGGGGTAGAAACCGGTCCCACTAGCCTCCAAAATCAATAGTGCATGCCCTCAACATATTATCCAGTATCTGAATAGTTCGCTTAGATTGCCCATCCATCTGAGGGTGAAATGTGGTGCTCAAATCAACCTGTTTGCCTAATACACACTAAATCGTTCTCCAGAAATACAAAGTAAACTGAGGGCCGAGATGCGAGATAATAGAAATAGGGTCACCATACAAGCGAACAATCTGCCTGATGTAGATCTTAGCCAACTGCTCAAAAGTATGATAAGTCATGACTGGAATAAAATGTGCAGACTTGGTTAGTCTGTCCATAATAGCCCAACCTATGTCAAATCACCTCAATGTCCATGGCAATCCTACCACAAAATCCATAATGATATGCTCCCACTTCCACTCCGGTATGTCAATCTTTTGAAGCAAACCACTAGGTCTCTAATGCTCATACTTGACTTTCTAACAATTCAAACACCAAGCAACATATCCAACGATGTCTTTTTTTCATCCTCAGCCACTAAAAATACTGCTTCAAATCATGGTATGTCTTAGTATCACCCGGATGAATAGAATACCACGAACCATAAGCCTCTTGAAGGATCAACTCCCTTAACCCATCCACATTAGGAACACAAATCCGGTATCGCCAATAGTCACATCCTTAGCACCACCTCACTGCATCGTATCCTTAAGGACAAGTAAATGTGGATCATCATACTAGTGAGCCTTAATGCGCTCAAACAAAAATGATTGAGATGCAACACAAGCAACGACTCTACTAGGATCCGAAATATCCAATATCACAAACCTATTGGCCAAAGTATGAACATCCACAGCCAAATGCCTCTCCCTAGATGGAATAAATGCTAAACTTTGTAGGCTCTCCATCTTTTTGCTTAAGGCATCTGTTACTACATTGGCTTTCCCCGGATGATAAAAATTGGTGATATTATAATCCTTTAACAGCTCTAACTACCTCCCCTACC
This sequence comes from Nicotiana glauca, assembly GCA_026770625.1. Taxonomy (NCBI): domain Eukaryota; kingdom Viridiplantae; phylum Streptophyta; class Magnoliopsida; order Solanales; family Solanaceae; genus Nicotiana; species Nicotiana glauca. The sequence continues at coordinate 59,875 of MU734618.1, forward strand.
TTAAGTTTAAATCTTTCTATTCAAACAGATGTTAGACACTCCGATAATTCGTATATACATCACAACACACACCATATAAATATTGCCCCCAAATCTTGAATGCGTGCACAATAGTTGCTAACTCCAAATCATGTACCAGATAGTTCTTGTCATGGGGCTTCAACTGACGTGAAGAATAGGCTATCACCCTACCATCCTATATACACATAAACCCAATTCCAATCTCTGAAGCATCACCATAAACTGTATATGAATCCGATCCCGAAGGCTAAACCAGAATTGGAGTTGTAGTCAAGGCAGTCTCGAGATTATGAAAACTCTCCTCATACTCGTCAGACCACCTGAATGGGGCTCCCTTATGAGTCAACATAGTCAATAGGGCTACAATGGATGAAAATCCATCCATAAGTCAGTGATAATACCCAGCCAACCCTAGGAAACTCCGGTTCTCTGTAGCGATAGAAGGTCCGAGCCAATTCTAAAAATCCTCAATCTTCTTCGAATCCACCTTTATCCCCTCATTGGACACTACATGGCCCAAGAATGCCACCGAATAACCAAAACTCGCACTTGGAGATCTTATCATATAACTTCTTCTCCCTTGAAGTTTGGAGAACAATCCTCAAATGTTGCTCATGCTCCCACCTACTGTGGTAATACACCAATATATCAAAAATGAACACAATGACAAATGAATCCAAATAAGGCTGGAACACACTGTTCATCAAGTGCATGAAACATACAGGGAAATTAGTCCATCCAAAAAACATCACCAAAAACTCATAATGCCCATAACGAGTCTAGAAAGCATACTTAGGGATGTTTGAAGCCTCGATCTTCAACTAATGGTACCCTCACCTCAAGTCAATCTTCGAGAACACCCTGACACACTGAAGTTGATCGAACAAATCATCATTGCATGGCAGTAGATACTTGATAGTCACCTTGTTCAGCTGCTGATAGTCAATACACATTCTCATAGATCCGTCTTTCTTCTCAACAAACAACACTGACGCACCCCACTGTGAAATACTTGGCATGATAAAACCCTTATAAACAAAACTCTTGTAATTGTTCCTTTAATTCCTTCAACTCAGCAGGAACCATATGATACGATGGAAAAAAAATAGGCTAAGTGCCCGGTTCTAAATCAATGCCACAATCAATATTCTTATCAGGTCGCATGCCTGGTAGATCTGCAAGGAACACTCTGGAAACTTCCTCGCCACGAGGACTGAATCAACCGTGGGGTATCATCATCGACATCTCTCACAAAGGCTTAGTAAGCCAAACATCTCATCTCAACCATCTATTAAGCATTCAAAAAGGAAACCATTCTACTAGGAATATGCCTCAAAGACCCTCTCCATTCCAACCTTGGCAACCCTGGCATAGCCAAGATCACGGTCTTAGCATGACAATTAAGAATAGCATGACACGGAGAAAACTAATTCATACCCAAAATCACATCAAAATCCATCATATTAAGCAACAGAAGATTAAGCATAGTCTCTTAGTCCCCAATAGTGACCAAACAAGAACGATAGGGATGATCCACTATAATGAAATCCCCAACCAGTGTAGACACATAAATAGAAGTATGTAGAGAATCACATGACATATCCAAATATAAAATGAAGTATGATGGTATACGAATAAGTATAACCCGGTCAAATAAATCTGAAGCATCTGTATGATAGGCCGAAATAATACCTGAAATGACTACATCTGATGTGACTGCCTCAGTCCTACCAGGGAATACATAAGAATGTGCTTGGTCTCCCCCTCTAATCACGCCCAACTATGCCTTATAAATGACAAAGCGGTCGTTGCAAATATAATTCAGTTTTCAAGTCCAGACTCGAATCCTCAGGGAACTAACCTATCTATTATAGCTCATAGTGATGCTAGTACAAGCTTAAACAATTTTCGGATGCAAGATCTTTTTATCAGTAACTATTGGGATTTGTCTAACTAAAGTAAAATAATATTAAAACTAACAATATTCTAAATTAATGATAATTCAATGGTAAAAAGATCTAGGGTATTGATTTCCCCAATTGCTAATTTAATTCTTAACTCTTTTGCTATAATCTTGCCGTAATACTCTATGAGGATTATGCGTTATGGGTTACAGTAATTATCTCTCGATCAACTATGATAATTTACTAGAGCATTTTCTCAAACTACTCTAGCTGCTAATTTATGCAGCTCTGAATTATCCCACCAAAGTTTCGTTATCTCTAACCCCACTTTTAAATTCAAGTAATGAATCTCTTCAATTACCCAAAAGTGGTGTTGTTCAACAACAATCTAACCTAGTATTGTTTATCAAGCAACACAAGGCAATTAAACACGATTAACCGAGGGCCCATTCAATTAATTACCATACAAAACATAGTTGAACAATCATATAATAAACCCGGCTCGATTATAACAAAACTGAGTCAAAACTTCATCTAACAATTGGTTCCATCAACCCTAGGTTCAATTTTTAGCTACTCATAGTAAAGCAAGATAAAACCATAAAATCATTCATAATTCACAAGATAATAATAACAAGAAGAAGAATGAAAAACTCTAATGGTGTCTTGATCTTATCACACTTGTTTTTGCCTCCAATTGAGTCTAAAACAAGCTTTTTTTTACTTGGGCGAGTTTGTTGAGTTTATATAGCGTTAGGATAAGTTTCCTACACTTTACACTTTAGCCCTTAAACTTCTTGGATTTCTCCTGATCTATCGCGATCGCGGGACAACCGCGGCACGACCGCAGTGATATATAACTATTCTATTTTTTGCTTTCTTCCACCGCGGCCCGATCGCAGTCGCGGTGGACTGTTGCCCAGTTTTTCTTCGCCTTTTTTGCTTGTTTTCATCCGGTCTCTTCTCGATTGGCCTTGTATCTTCATTTTTTGACCCAGAACACTCTATATCCTCCTCCTAACTCGAAGTAGCTCCTGCAAAGCATAAAAACCGCAATTAGAGCATTTTGTTATCATTTAGCACTTAAAACATCATTAAGGTATGGTTAATTTAGAGCATAAATAGAACATACATCGCATAATATAGGCTACTATCAACACCCCACACTTAAATCGTTGCTAGTCCTCTAGCAACAAAACCACACTCTATAGGCCTAATCATCTCTGGTCACTTCCCTACTCCTTATACCAAGAATAATTCACATAGATAGACTACCTTAGCATAACCTCCTAACCTCAAGAGTGGACTCTCTCTCTAGCCACGTAATGTCCCTAACCGGCTTTCATACTCTTAGTTAGAGGCCCAGACTTACCTTTCCTTCATGAATCACGTGCCTACTCACCACAAAAGAGACTTGTGTCATGTTATTATAATTCACACACTGAGGAATTCAAACACGTAAGATTTCACTCACCCTTAGAAATAAATTCTAAAGCAACAAACAACGCACCAAAGGCTTGCCCATAGTGTAATACTCGACTAATCAAGCTCATTTGGTCTAAAATCCAGTAGGACTTTATTTGGTTGTAATGTTGGCTGCCGGACAAGTAGGATATATATGGTGTTTACCGTGAAAATGGTAATAACAATTAAATTTGTTGATGAGACTCTGAAAATATATGATCTATTTTTATGCTAGTTGTGGAGCAGTTGATGCTATGTGTGTAAAGTTTAAGGGTAAGATGTGAGCTAAAATAAAGCGGTAATCGAACCGAGAGATAGCCGTTCGGGGCCTCGAGTTGGTCGATTTGGGGCCTCGAGGTCGGGTCCCGAGCTCAAACTCGAGTTATCAGGGAGATCAAGGAAGGCCTAATAGATGCAATAATATTAAAAGGAGGCTCTTTATGGCCAATAACAAGCAATAAATGTAGAACGAATATGAAGATAATAAGATAGAGCAACAATATCAAGAGAGTGTATTAAGGAGAAAAAGAGAGAGTTATCATATATTTCATGCAGAGTCTTTGAAGCAACATTAGTCCTCAATAAAATAGTAAAAATCCCCTTTTTATAAAAGGGGAAAACTTATACGGTAAGGCATTCATAAGCTGTAAAGGTGTGGAGATGGGACGGCTGGAAGTGACGCCCCGATTAGGGCTCAGAATAGCCTGGCTAGGTTTTGTCAGACTTAGCCGCATCTTGGGGACTTCCCATTTTAACTCTAGCCCCGATCAATATCTTCTTAAGGTCGAGTGTCGATGGACTCCAAGGGAGAAGACTCGAGCGCATCTTTGCAACCTCAAAGCTTCGAGGCGATCTTCTAAAATGCCTCGATGACGGAAAATTGGACCCTCTGATTTTGCTGTATGCATATGGGTATAGTGACTACACCTCCCTAAGCACTTCAATACACTTTCCACTTTTAAGCCTTTACCTTTATCAAACCTTTATTCCACCTTTAGTTCATTGAGTTAAACCCCCTACTTCTTTAAGCACACTTTCTCTTTTGAAGACAACCACCATTTTGAGACTTATTCTTGTAAAAATTATTCATCTCAGTCTCTTTTTTTAAGATTCTGGTGGCTTCTAATATTGTTTATCATACAGTGCACCCTTTTTGTTTTTATGTCTTCTTGGTTCCACTTGAACGCCTAACCAGCCACCCCCACACTTTAGTTTTTCCATATTCATTACAATCAGGTGCTTCTAAGAGGTGATAGGGTTCAAACCGATTGGTACTTCAAAACTTGGGTGAGGATTGTAATGTGGTTGCCAAGGAAATAGGATTACAGGCTCAAACATGTTAACTAGGATATATACACTCAGGTGGGAGAAAACATATATAGATAGGTTCAACAATGAAAGTCCTATATCACTTTCCAGACCAATTCAGACTACTATTTCGCTTCGTACACACACAGGGCAAGTTCTAGGCATTGAGTGTTAGCATATAATACACAAAGCCTCACTCACACATGGCACATGACTCAATTCAGGTAGGACCATCCGACACTCTGCTCAAAGTGCTTAAGCCAACTCAAGAGCACACAATTTAAGGCTTTATTGCTAAAATAAACTAATGAGCCTAAGTGTCACACTAAAACAATCTCTATTCTTCTTCGCCCAAAAATTCCTAAACTAAAAAAAAAGAAAAAAACTAACTACACCCAGTTCAAATGTAAACCCTTGGAAAAGAACCATGGTTTAAATAAAAACCAGGGGGGGTGGATACACTACCTAACAGAAGAAAATCTTTTTTTTTTCAACTTAAATCACACAAGAGACCCGTCGAGAGGTGTCCGTCTTCTGGCCAAGTCGAAGTTAATTAACAGCAACCAAAAATACGAAACAAATGTACAACAAAATTAATCATCCCCCAACCCAAACTTAAAAATTTGGCATTTCCCCATGTCAAAGAAATTAAAGCAGAGTAAGGTAAGGGGACTTACCTGGTGCTTAGTCCTGATCGGAGACGGTGCCAGGATCGAGGTGATACGTTCGTCCTAGCGCCGGAGCCAGCCCATGATCTTTTAATCTGACCTAGCATTTTGAGTGGCCAAAGTGTCTACTCTAGCATTTAGGTCATTGACTAACGTGCGTAGGCCAGCCATCTCCTATTCTAAAGCTGTCATACGGGTACTCCGGTGAGTCTGCAATGGCCCCGCCTCATAAACAATCTGCCCAGGTGGGGCGGCAGCTTGTGTAGCTCCCTCATCAGTATCGTCGGTATCATCATCATCCGCCACAACCTGCTCTTTCCCAACTATGATTTTGCTAGCCTTGAATGGGACTTTTAATGGCACTTTCCCATCTACTATGGGATTTTCAGGAACTTGTGAGGCACGTCACAGCTTGGTGACCAGGTAAGGGAAGTAGAACCCTTTGGGTATTTCCGGGGAGCGAATGAACATTTCATCCTGAATGAGCCGGGCCACATCAAAATTGTGTTGGGTCATGAAACAATAAATTGCCGCTGCTTCTGGCCCATTAACATCTGTGGTGTTGCTGGATGGCAGCAAACGGATGTTGATGATTGTTAGCTAATACTTATCTTCCCAAGAGAGAGATTGAGAGTTCAGGGTAATTCTCCGCTTTATCCATACTGGGTCTCGGCTAGCTGTCACACCTCCTTTTTCCGCTATTGCTCCCCGGGAGGGGCGTAGTAAAGGGAGTTTTTCCAGTTAAAGGACAATCGAAATGGGATTTATTATTAAGAGTTGGAGTCGCCACTTGAGAGATTTATGGTATCCCAAGTCACTGGTTTGAATCCCAAATCGAGAAAAAAGTTGACTCTATATTACAGTCTACAAACCAGAAATCCGGATAAGGAATTTTGTTAACCCGGGAGAAGGTGTTAGGCATTCCCGAATTCTGTGGTTCTAGCATGGTCACTTAACTGTTATATTCGACTTAATTATCTGATTTTAGTACATGTTCAAACCTATGTACGTTTTTACCTTTTAACCACTTTTGATTATTATTATTTTATAAGAATTGCAACATCGTGAAAACACATCTCAAACCACGTCACATCAATGTACCCGTGGTTATTGACATATTTCAACTCCATTGAGATTTGTATTTGGGTCACATAAATGTGCACCCGAGTATAAGAAGGTAGAATTATTAAACACGCGCCTAAAGAGACTAACACATCATTATTTTGGGTAAGGCCGTGAAAGTTTGCTAAACGGCCCATCCCGAAATCTAAGTAATTTTACAAAACACCTATAGAGGGCCCCGCAGCTTATGTATTTTTGTTTGTCGAGGCTCGTCTCATTCATTATTTTAACAAAATTGCAACGTCATGAAAATGCATCTCGAACCACGTCACAATCAATGTATCCGTGATTATCGACACATTTCGACTTTGTTGAGATTTGGATTTGGGTCACATAAATGTGCACCTGAGTTTAAGAAGGTAAGGTTATTTAAAGCACGCGCCTAAAGAGACTAACGCATTGTTATTTTTTGGGAAAAGGCCATGAAATTCACTAAGCGGCCGATCCCAAAGTCTATACAATTATTATAACCATTTATTGAGGGCCCCGCAGTTTGTGCGTTTATCCGACGAGGCTCGTCTCATGTTTTATTTAAAGGTCCATCCTAAGTGACTACGATTCTTCTATTAAGTTCGTCTCTAAAATAAAAGAGAAAAGTCCTAATTAATTACATGTTTGAAGAGGTCATAGCTTATTTGTCAGATTAAGACAAATGCAAGCGAAAATTGCAATAGAGCTTGTACAAAGGGAGATTATTTCGTGCCTTATTCTATAAGTGAATATTATTAAAATTAAAATTATAAATAGAATATGGAATTGACAAACAATATTATCAAAACAAACTAATTATTCTCTCGTTAATTTAAATTAACATTATTGGATGAATTGGGCTATTTGGAATTAACCACATGATTTCAGAACCATTTGGGCCTAGTGATGCTTCAAGCAATAATGGCGTAACTGGGCTCAGAATCGGCCCAATTCTACTGTCCAGATTGTCTAGGCATAACTATCAAACAGATTGAAATTTGTTTACCTATTTAATTTCAATCATGCTCAAATTAATATCAACATACGAACTCCTTAATAGATATTAGATATGTATTCATATGAGCTTAATAAACTAACAGATTTCAATGCGAGTTGTAATTAAACTTAACGGACTCCAACCTCTCTTATTTTTACCAGACTCCCGACATTTAGACCATAACTATTTCTGATTGACCTGCTACTATTGAATTTCTGATTTCACGTGCTAGCATTACTAGGCATAATACTCATAATTAACTTCAAGGATTAACAATCTTATAACTAATTTCAAAATACTATAGCTAACATGGAGAAAACAAACTAAACAGAGGCTAACATTATCAATTCATTACAGCCCAAACAGTCAAGGATTTGAACTACACTATACTATACTAATATTTAGAATTAGATGAACAATTCTAAGTTTAAAAATCCAGACAGTCCAGATTAGTCTAATTATACAATCTAGGGATTATGTAAATACAAATCGAAATTAAACATAAACAAATACATATCGATTACTATCTACTCGACTATTGCTACATAGCAGTTCAAACAAACATATTTCAGGAAGCAAACGACGAGCACTTCATTTCATCTTTTCACCTCAAAGCTACATCAAATCAAGTTCGAATGTGTACCTGGACGATAGAAACAGAAGAAAAAGGACTGATCAGCA
>MU734625.1:18739-33204 GCA_026770625.1 Nicotiana glauca
TATATATATTTAAAGTCAAAAATAATAACCAATAACTAATTGTTAATTAAAAATATCTATCAATTTGAATGGATAGTTATTTTCTTATATATTTATATTTTTGTTTTTTAATTATAGTTAATTATAAGATACCTATTTTTATTTTAAAATTATTTTAAAACTCCAACTTGAAACAACTCCCGGATTTGAATGGATTGTTTTTCTTCTCTTTTTTTCGTTTTTATAGCCTTTTTTGCTTTTTTATTTTAAAATAATTTAAAAACTCCAACTTGAAACTACTCCCACCAAATTTGAATGGGTAGTTATTTTTTTAAATATTTTTATTTTTATTTTTTATTATAGTTAATGATAAGAAATCTATATTTATTAATTCAATTAAAGTAACCAATTAATATATATATATATATATATATATATATATATATATGTAGTTTTTTTTATTTTTTATTCTAAATTTATTAATTCAAATAAACTAACCTTCAATGTTGTGTCTTACGCTTTTTCCATCTCTTTCACTTGCCCCTGGTTTCCTTTGGCAGAATTGGCGAGCGTTCTCCATACTCAGCTTTAACTTCTCACAGAGTAGTATATATAAATTCTCTCAATGTCGACGGAGGAGGAAAACGCCATAGAGGCGGCAGCAGCTGCCCGAAGGGAGAGGCTCAGAGCCCTCAGAGCCGCTCAGGAACTTCTCGAAACCCCCGACGATGCTGCTGATAATAACAACACTAACGAAGACGACGATGAAAAGTAAGTAGTAGTACCATTAACTGTATTCCTCGTATAGGGTTTCTTTTTCTAGGTTCAATTAACAGTTCGTGCCGCCATTGAATCTGGGTTCTGCTAGAAATTTTTTGACACTGCTATCTTGTTCAATTTTTCTGAATGTAAGTTGTAAATTTCCGTAATAGAAAAATCCATCAGAATTGGAATGAAACAGACCTGAATAGAGCGGAATGGAGAGGGTTCAAGTACCTCCTTCCGCTCTTAGCTTCGTGTTTAGTGGTTAACAACTGGAGTGCATAAGTCACTTTAGAGATAGGGGCGAGCAGCAAACATCCGTTCCCTTTATTGGATTCTAGACCTATCTAACTAGCAAGACGAAAGGGATCAAGCCAATACTTACCCCTAACAAGTTGATGGCCTTTTATCAGTCATTGCACGCGGTGGCGGAGCCGGAAATCCTAACAAGAGGATTCAAAAAAATGCAAAAAGGCTATACCTAGAAGCTTCCCTTTATGTCAAGGGGACTCAGCAGTTTATGTGTACACAAAAAGAATTAATTTTACCCTTCTTGCACAGTGTAACTTTGGATAGAAGTGGATTCAATTGAACGTCCTTCCTTTACCTTTAGCTTCACTATTTGGCGCTAGCTCTAATAGGAAAAGAGAATTGAGAATACTAATAAATGACCCAGACAGCTTTGGGATGAGACATAATATTTATTGATTGATATATATTTCAGTGATGTCCAAATGAAGTTCCGAAATTACCTGCCACATGATAAGCAGCTTCAAGAAGGCAAAGTGGCTCCGCCAGTACTCCCAAAGTTTGAGGATCCTATTGCTACCCTACCTCCCGTCGAAGAAAAGAAAGAGGTGCTTCAGCGATTGCACTATTTCTCTCCTTTTGTTGTTTTCTTCATGGTTTTCACATTCATATTAGTTGAAGGTTACATGTTGTGCTTTTTCTTTGGTCAAATTTCAGGATCCATTTCTGAATATTGCTCCCAAAAAGCCAAATTGGGACCTGCGACGGGATGTGCAGAAGAAACTCGACAAGCTTGAGAAACGCACCATGAAGGCACTCTCGCAACTTATGGGTACGTTGTTTCCGTTTTCTGTTTAATAGGTCGAATATAAATTAAAATAAATTCAACTAAATAATCAAAAGTAAGCTAAAGCGACAACTACTATCATTCCATAATCAAGATCTACATATGTAATTTATGTTTTCTCTTAAATTTTTTGCTCTGGTGTTTCATTATAATTGTACCACAACTCAAACCATAGGGCCATGATCGGAACCCATTGGGGTGATCCACATAGCTAGTGACTTTGTGATTTATTTTTTCCCTTATTTTCTTAATTTGTGTTTCATTATAATTGCGTCATACCCAAACTGGAATGCCGTGACTGTCAGTCAATGGCTTGCCCACCAAGTTGGTCCAGACACCATCATTAATATTATAATCGTGTGTTTACATAGCTTTAAGATGGGCAACTATCTTGGGAAAATTAGTTTAGTAACTTTATAAGTAGCTATATGTAAGGAATTCGTAGCGCTATAATCAAGTTACTGTTGTTTAAAAATATCTGTAACTGTGTCCTTAAAGTTACTCTCAGTAAAACTAAACGCATTGTCTAAGTATAACGATTTTATAAGTCATCTGACCTGTGCATGTTTGGCTCACCTATCTTTGAAGATCTAGAATCATGTGGTTTATTGATACTTGATAGTAAGAAAATTTAGAGAGTACCCAAATTATGTTTGTACAGCTTGATTAAGAAATGATAGTCAACTGTCTCTTTAGTGCTTTTAATTATTTGAATTATCTGCAACTTATTATGAAAATTATAGTTGAATACGTTGCTACTCAATATGCTGTGTTAAATATCTACTTCTGATTTCAGCAATCAGTTAGAAACTTTTTGATCAAGCAATCAGTTACAAAAGAAATTACTAACTGATTGCTTGATCTGGAAAAGTTGCTAATTGGTTGCAGAAATAACAAGTGGAGTTACTAGGTTTATCCTTAATTTTATGAGTAGTATCCTAAATCTAGGAAGTTAGTAACTTTGGATAGTTACGTCTTATTATCCAAATAGATACCTGTACTTGTACGGGATTCTATTCTCGTCTCCCAACTTCACGAGTTTTCGTTCTGACATCTCAACATGTTCAGAAGCACTATCTTAAATGCCTCAGCCAGTTTATGTGTAGGGTGCGTTCGTCAGTCGAGTACCATGGCTAATCACGTCAGACTGAATCCACCAATGCATAACATGTATCAGAACAACCCCCACACCCCATACCCCCACACAAAAAAAGAAAAATTCCGATCCAATCATTTTCCATTTATCCATTTCACTGAACTATATCCTCTCTCTGTATCTCTCCGTTATAGGAAGCTACGAAATCCATGGCTTGAGTTGCTTCCTGGCGCAGTCGATGATGGTCCCTGCTTTCATGGTATCATAATTTAGAAAGTCACTCCTCATGCCCTCTATTACCTTACAATTCTAACATAACCCAGCAGCATCCATCTCTCCTTTTTTCCTGCTCCACTCCTCGCCTCTCTAATCCTCCCTGTTACTGTAGCTTTCTTCTTAGCTAGTTTTTTTTGCTGCAGTTTCAATCAGTAGAGCTCCATTAGCAACAATCCATCCATCCGCATTAACAACCATAGATTTCTTCTGGTTATTAGCTACTGCCTGTTCATTAGCCAACAATAAGACACAATCTCCTTGTTATCGGGGAAGATAACCAAGGAAGCAGCTTTTCCTCAGCTCCACTAACAGTTACCAGACTCTTAATATCACCAAGTGCCTTGTGTTTCTGCTTGTGCTACCATATTCTTCTATTCAAATGTCCCAGGAATCTGTGACACCTCTGTTCTGAATTTAATAATGCGTCTTGAATCCATTACACAATTGCAGTTCCCTCAACCATTTTGCTCCTCCCTCAACCACTGTGGCTGCTCTTCCCTTAATCATCGCAACTCCCCCTGTGCAGTGAACCACCAGCGGAAGACAACGACGAGAAGCAAAGGTGAGATACTGAAAGCTAGGTTGGGTGTGTAGAGAGAAGAATGAAGTCTGAGTTCTGAACAAAAGGGATTTAGGTGTGTGTTGTGGATATGTGTGCTGAAGCGAAAACAATCTGGCAATTTACTCGCAGATGTAAGCACCTCCGCTCAAAAATGGAGGAATGGAGAGAATTAGATATGAAAGGATGGACATTTTGCTCTTTGTAGATTTTTTTTCTCAGTTTCATGCTCCTTAGATCATGTATACCCTGCACTTTGTCCAATTCAGCCATGTAATTGCAACATAAGCTCGATCAATAGTCAGGCATCTAAAATAAGTAGATTTGTTCATGTTCAGGTGTATGGATGAGAGCCCATAGAGTTGGGGCTGGAATAGAAATTCGTTCAAGTGTCAATTTGTCTATTAAGCCTAGTTATATCTATAATTTTTATTCGCTTAACTTCATATTTTGTGAAACTTTAATGCTTAATTTTGTATATTTTGGATGATTGTGATTGGCTTTTGAGACAAAACTCCCTACACCTAAAATTAAAGTTACTAAATTTATTGACAAAGTAACTTTATCGGTAAAGTTACTATAATTCTGTAACAATAGAAATTTCTCATGGATAATTCCTAGGTTACTTCCACATAATTTTAGATTCTTCTTAAGATATCTTTCATACAAATAAGCTTCATAATTAAGTTTGAATTTTCAACAAAGTAGCAGTCCAATGGATAAAGTAACTTAAGTTACTGTAACTCTGTACCAGTAGGAATTTCTCATGGATAATTTCCTAGGTTACTTATAATTTTAATTTCTTCTTGAGATATCTTTCAGACAAATAAGCTTCATACATAAGTTTAGATTTTCAACAAAATTGCAGTCAAATGGGCAGCTATTTTTGGGCAACTACTTTAGTAACTTTAGAATTAAAGTTTCTACTAGTTTCTGGGCACGTGCGTAGCACGTCTATCCCATGTCAATCAGTACAAACTATTTAAAATGGCATAAACATTGTTAAACACATGAGTGTAAAGGTTAAAATAGGTTTGAAGGAGAAAAATACGAGCTCAAATGTAATTAATAGCTAAAATCAAAATGCTTCAATGTTATTAAACCATTCAAAAATGCACTTCAGGGAAATTTTGCTTTTAAAGCTACGCAATTACATCAAAATTCAATTGGTTATGATTTAAGATATTATTGAAAGGAAATGGTTCAAGAAATTAGAAAAAGAAGAAGATAAAGTAGAATTACAAGCATGAAAACTTCATTAGCAGTTTTGCTAGGATGCCCCAAAAAAAGAAAAAGAAAATAGAGAGAGCACATCCGATACCTTAATTATGGCGCAAAGAAAATGTAAAAAAGAAAAGCATAAGACACCTCTATAATAGGAAAAACTTAGAAAATAGTAAGGAAGTTTAGCTTGCCCTTTTGATTGGTTACTTTGATCTGACTCCCATGCTATGTCATTCCCTATATGTTTTGAAGAGCCTTACTCAGACCCCCACTCAAATGAACATATTATGATCCTTAAACCTTCGTCATACAACATTATAATAGCTCTTTAACCAAGATATATTGACACTTGAGCATCAGACTTTCATTAACAATTTCTGTTCAATGAAACCATATTGATTGATTAACAATAAAACTATGTTTTCTTACAAATAATATTTGCATTCATAGAATTTCGATTTTAAAATATGCTACATATTTGTGCTAAAAGATACATATAACAAATACGCTCTCTATACACATGTTTACATGAATATAGATGTTAATTTCTTGAGAATTTTAAAATAAAATTTATATATACAATTATACAAAATTATAGTATAACTGTAATACTTCAATTTTTTTGAAATATTGTCACAGAAAATATTATCTGGCTCACATAAAAGTAATATAGAATTCTCTGGTCGCAATTTGTTTGGCGTAATTTGACCAAAATCTAACAAGAAAGACTAAAGATACATAAATTAAAGTATGGATAGAGTACCAAAATGATTCTATCATACTAACATGAAAATAGGAACACAAGACTTATATAATTTGTAAATATATAGATATGTCCGTTTTTAGATGAACAAAAAAGAAAAAAAAAATGGAGATAAAGATTGTCAATCTTTAACATATCAATACTATGCCTTGACAATCTAAATTGCTCGGACTTAGGTGTGGGTGTCCTAGACGGGTGCAAATCTAGAGGTCAGATCCTTCATGATCTAAATTTTAAGATTCGGGGGTATGGATCCATTTCGGGTGCAGGAATTTGGTTAAAAATAATTCAAATATTTAAAAATAGAGCTATAAAAATATATCTAAATTATGAGACATTATGTGCAAAACTTACAAGGTATTTCGAGAAGAATAAAATATTGAACAAGAGTAGAATCCGAGTGAGACAAAACAAAAAGGACTGACATAGAAATTTCTATATACAAGGTATTCCATTTTCTTAAATATCATCCTAGCTTTTCTTTTGTTTTCAAAAATCATTGTATTCCAAAATCAGTTGATAAGATCTAGCACGGATCCCACACCCACACCCACGACAGGTGCGGCACCGAAACTGAAGAGTCTGAGCAACTTAGTTGGCAGTATATGATATTATTGAAGAATTATTGTATGTAAAGGATAGATACCATAAATATCTAAAATAGTTTGAATAAAAAAGATCTTTGACTATTTCTGAGTTTCTGCATATCCAAACAAAATTTCTTCTTGCCAAATATGACAAATGGCAAATGCTTCATATATTGTTTGTTACTTATATGTAGTTATTAAAAAAACACACTCAAGGACATTATTTCATAATACTGAACAACTGTAGATAATGTGTTTTAGCCATAATTTGCATAAACAAGAATATATAGTTTTGTGGATTATTGTAGAAAGTAACAAAAGAAGTGAACTTACTTGAATCGACACTCACAGAGTAGTTTTGTGTGTTGCAAGAGGTGAACATATAGGCCTAATTAAAATTCACAATATTTTTAAAGAAAGCAGGATATTCCAATTGATTTCAAAGTCCTCCACTTATATAAGCTGATGTTTGATAAGAAAATCTAATGGAATGTCTGATGGTTATCTTTAACGGATGAGATAATTCATTAGCAATTTAATTGTATATCTTTCGGGTTTCTTGATGAGCTGATACATTAAGATGATGAGTAATGCTTTTTTTAACTGTAATTGCTATATTCATTACCCTTTGAAAGGTTGGAATTTTGAAGGTAAAATAAATGAAATGCTCAAGCTTACATACACCAGTTCCGGAGAAGCCCAAAGGCGTTACTGAAAATTGACCATTTCAATGGGTTCCACATTTGTATTTTTCTATTAAATTATTTTTATCTTCATTAGAATATACATTTGCCTTATTGTACACAAATATGGTTGGAATAGTATTTGAATTTAAGGGCAAAACTGTCATTTAGGGTTTGATGGATAAATTTGTAAATCGGCTTTTGACTTAGAGTGTTTACGCTTTTAGTATAGTATAATAATCTTTTTGGATAGAGTACCCCTAAGGAGTCATTTGGTTACCAGGATTACGATACTATGCCTGATATAAATTTTGGGATTACATTTATCCAGTGTTTGGTTGTGGGTATTTGCTAATATTGGTATAACTTATATAATAATCCCAGGATAACTTTGTTCACGAATCAAACAACCCCTTAAATACTAACTAATGTTCATTAGGTTTATTAAATAGCATAGTAGGCACAAAGTTGCTAATGTATGTTACATCACTGTAAACATATTAAATGATAGCTTATACTTTTTTTATAAGGTTAAAATGGTAGCTTATACAGTTGATGTGCCTTAAGTGAGCAAGTTCCTAGGATCCTCTGACTTTGGAAGGGATTGACAAACAAAAGAATAACTTGAGAAAGTAGTTTAGTCTGGGAAAATGCAATACTAGTACATTTGCAAAGAGAGCATGAGGAAAACAAATATAAGAATGTTACGCTATCTCTATTTTGGAATGTCATTGATGCACTAAACCTTGATAATCTTTCGAGTAAAAGTGCTTTGTTTGGTAGATGGAGAGTAAAAACAGCTATTGGTTACATTTGTGAAACTATGATATGGTCAAAATAAGCAATTCGAGCGGCCTTTAATAACTACTATTACAAATGGTAGAATTTTTATATTCATTGATAAGGTGTGATCAGAGCAACACCATAAATATTTACATGCAGCTAGATATATTTTGAACTATTGGTTTTTAAGCAAGTGAAGAAATGTGGGAGAAACTCTTGAAACTACCATGGAGTTAGTCTGTGATCTTAATGAACAAGATAATCATATTAGATGAGTTGGTAAATATAAGCATGGGGTCATACTTTTCTGAATAACCATGGCATTAGGCAAAGAAAAAGAGATACGCTTGATCTGTTAGGCAGTAGCATGGCCGGTCTCTTCCAAAGAAAAAGAGATACCCATACAAACACGGCCTAGCAGCATGGTGCGGTCTGTTAGACAGCAAGCTGATAACATAACTCTGATCCCACTATAATCAAGATAGTTCGTGTTTGTATGGGTTTGTGGATATCCTAGGAGCAAGCTGATAAAGCAGCCTGAACATAGTGGTTACGAGTTATGCTCTTCATGTGTGATTTCGATGAATGTCTTTTTTCATCGGAATCTAACTTTGATTGACTAGAGTGTCTTGTCTTATGTGGGATTTTCTACCTAGTATTGAAGTCTATTGATTTTGCCTTACTGTATTGTTTGACATGTTAGTCTTGCTCTAGCTGCTTCTGAAACTTAATTTACATACTTTTTGCAGAGGAAGAAGAAAAGAAGAGGAAAATGGCTGAAGAGGAAGCCGGAAATGGTGGAGATGATATGGATGTGCTGGTGCACCAGTAATCCAAAACACTGACAGAACGATAAATGTGGCATTTTAGTGATGGATAGCTGTATGAGTATTAGCCTTTGCTGCATATACGCATTTGCCGGTTCCAGCACTAGGCAAAGCATGTATGCTTGTGTGAACTCTGAAATATTAGTCAGAGTTGTAAAGATAATGAAGACAGATCTATAGTTGCCTTCTTGTTTCAGTTCTAAGATTTGTTCAAGTAAATGAGCAATCTGCGCAGCTGGATATTTTATTGCATTAATTAGGATTAAGGAGTCAGACTCAACTTGAATCCCCTTGTATCCATTTTCAATGCAGCACTGCAGTCCACCATTCTGATTTTTTAGGCACCCTCCTCCACCTGCCAGACCTGGATTTCCTTTGCTGCATCCATAAGAGGTAAGCTTTAGTTGTCCATTAGGAGGCCTTTGTCCATTTGACTGGGATGACATTTTAGCTGCGGTTTGCATCTCTGAGAACGACTCAGAAAATTTAGACGAGGAAGGGAAGTATATATGTCACGACCCAATCACCAAGGTCGTAATAACACCTGACGCGCCGGCTATGCGAACCAGTACTTACAATTACTCATAAAAGATAATATAAATAAAATCTAACTCTCATAGATAGAAATCGGTAGAAACAAACCTATCCAAACAAAACATGTCTAAACAACCCTGAGACTAGTGTCACAATATCATGAGCATCTATAACCAAAATATATCATAGTCTCAAAATACAAAAGTTACTATCTGGAATTAGAAACAGTAAAGAGGGCAGAGGGGAACTCCATGAGCTGCAAAACCAAACGTAGCAGCTCACCACAAAGTCTCTGGTATGTCAACAACTAAGGGCCTCCTGGGTCCCAACGGTACCAGGCTCAAGTCTGCAAAAGTATAGAAGTACAGATCATAAGTTTGCACAATAGCAAAGAAATAACTAAGAAACTTTGGATATAAATAGCAAGGTGCATAATCAAATGAATATATAATGAGCATGCTTTCTAGATAATATGATCAAGCATAAATCAATGCACCAAATCCACATAAAAAAAAAGATATTAAGAAATAGCGTTTATATGAATACTTCTAAATGAGTCTATAATGTGTATGCATGATAAAGACTCAAACTTTACATCTCTTTTTTGTCCATGATATTCTTACAAAATATGTACTTTAGTTTTTATAACTAATTAAAGTAGAATATTATTAATTTAGAAAATATACGTCAGTTATTTTTATTAGTTACAAATGCACGATTAGTAATTAATCAAGAATTAATATATATCTTAGTGTCAAATTTAATATTATTTATAAAGGTGTATATTTATTAAATCTTAACTTTTTATTTTCGATAACATTACTTTAAAATTTAATTTAATTGTGTAATTACACTTGTGCAACCACACAGTACACTAGAAATTACACTACAATTACATTACGACAAGTAAACACGTCATCATCGTTATTATAATACTATATATTTAGTAGGCTATATAATTACTATCCTAATAATTGCACCAATTGTAGTTATTTAGTAATTTTCCTAATATGCCCTTAAACTCTAGTGATTTGTACTTTAGCACTATTATGTAGTACTCCCTCTATTCTAATTTACGTGGACCTGTTTAACTGGGCACGAACTTTAAGAAAAAATGAAGACTTTTGAAATTTGTGATCCTAAATAAATTAGAAAGAGATGTAGAGTATTTGTGTGACTGTAGAAGTTTCTCATTAAGATTAAAATAAAAAATTTAAACTAAATTATTAACAAATTTAAAAATAGATCATATTTTTTATACGGACTAAAAAAAAAGGTGGACACAGAGAAGTAAAGATTTTGAAAAAATGTGCATGAGTGGACCTTCCTTCAGCTTTCAGCTTTTCGGGCCAAGACTGAAGACACGTCGGCTGTTAATAATACTTGCATGTGCACCACCTCGCCTATTATGCCAAACCAAATTGAGATTTGAGAATTAAAAATAAAACGATGTCGGTCACTCAATTGCGTTTAAAATATTATATTTCCACACAATGGATTTATTGTATTTAAATTTTAAAGAGATTAAAAATTTGCTAAATTTTTAAGTACATCTTTTCTTCATTTAAAAATACCAGTTGCCACCTTTTGTATAACATCTAAATATGTGAACTTTATGCTTTAAATTAAATATTAACAAGATAATTAAATATTAACAAGATTCGACCTTATCCGAATACTATCAGCTCATTATGTTTTGTGAGTGTTATTTCCGAGAACTTTTAGTCTTTTATTCAGATATTCATCAAACAACGAAAAATTATTGACTCTAGGGGAGGCCACTAAAGCAATTGCTTTACGCCCTCTAAATTGAAGGCTCCAATTTTGTGAGTATTATTTAGTACTACATATTATAATTCTTTTTTTTTTAATTAAAAAGATACTAGATTTATGTCCTTTCTGAATGTGATAGAGCTCAAGTTATTTAGATGAATACTTGGATTTCATAATAAATATGAAATATGTAAAAAAGAACAATTTGATAATATTATTGACGATTAAAAAAATAAAAATAAGGTCTCTTGTAGTATCTTTAGAGTTGATATTTCTTATAAAGAGTAAATCAAACTATTTTTTCAATTCAAAATAGACCTGAATTATTCTAAAATGTATAGTTATATTTTAAAACATACTTAGTAAAATTGAGATCATTAGATGATAAGCTTATAAAAATATTATCTTAACCATAAATATTAATATTGCTGAAGCTTCGGTGAGTAGAATTATTAGATAGTTTCCATAGTGGGAACTAGCAAGTAACAAGAATCAATCAATACAGCATCTTTACAAAACAAAAAAGAAAAGAATCAAATAAAAACATGTAAAATTTTATTTATATAATTTAATGCCTCTTCTTAAGGTTTGGGTTAATTAGGCCATCAATACCGAATGTCCCCACTTTCTATTTAGTTTTACTATTAGTGTGTATTTTGCAATACCAATCAAAATTCATAAGCGTCTCACCTACCGCCTTAATCCTCCTCTTACCTATAATTGAGTGGGTAGGTAAGAATCTACTACCTCTGAGACAATAATCTGTTGGCTGAATCCACTCATCTGTAAGGCCACAAGAGTGGTTTCGATAATATTAATCTCCTCGGCTTTCTTTATCATTTTTTAATTATTTATGCAAAAACGTTGTGCTGAACGACATAGCGTTTATGATACTAAGCTTTTGCTATGCACGAAATCTGTAAAAAAAGATCAATCTATTGTACGCAGCTTTTACTGCATAAGTGAGTTACCGCTATTGTTTTCAAAAATTGTACTCAATATAATGGTAAAGATTGGAAACCCACGTGCAAGGAAGACATATATATCCTTCTATAAATAGACTACTACTTTCCCAATTCAACACATCAATCTACTTGCATGCATAGTGTAGTAGTAAACCTCTAAATATATGTCCAGGCAAAGAAAAATGAATATCCTTTTGCTCTCATTTATCCTTCTCCAATCTTTTGCCTTTTCATTAGCCAGTCCCTCAGAACTGCTCTCAGCCGGTCCATCACCATCTCCAGTTCTCGACACCAATGGCGACAAAATCCGAGCTGGTTCCAACTATTTCGTGCTGCCAGTGATCCGAGGAAGAGGCGGTGGACTCTTACCTTCCAACGTTAAGCAAAACAATACTTGTCCTAGGGACATTATCCAAAATTCCAATGAAGTCCAACAAGGATTGCCTGTGGTTTTCACCCCTGTGGACCCCAAAAAAGGTATCATTCGTCTTTCCACTGACCTTAACGTTAGGTTTTTCACTCCAACTATTTGTGCTAGAGAGACTATTTGGAAACTTGGGACCTATGACGACAAGTTGAAGCAATATTTCATAGTGACTGGTGGAGTTGAAGGAAACCCAGGTCCTCAGACAGTGAGCAATTGGTTTAAGATTGAGAAACTTGGGACTGATTACAAGTTTGTGTTCTGTCCAAGCGTGTGCACTTTTTGCAAGGTTATTTGCAAAGATGTTGGTATATACATTAAGGATGGAGTCAGGTTTTTGGCTCTCAGTGACACTCCCTTCAGGGTTATGTTCAAGAAGACTTTCTAATCCTATGTAACTTTCTCTTTTCTGTTTTATGGTGATCATAGGTATCGTCATTTTCCTCGAATTTTCTGTTTTTGTAATGTCGGTTGTTTTTCAGTTGTGAGTTTGAGGTTGTGAACTCACTGCAACTTTTAGCTGTTTGAATTTCTACTCCAATAGTTTGTTTCTTTTTCTCTTAAACTTTGATATTTATGTTCCCAATTTTTCCATCTTTTTTTCCCTTCATTACACCAATGTTTTATCTGACTTTTGCTAAATTTCGCGTTTCAATGCCTATACAAACACTTCACTATATGCTCTTTCTGCTTATCCTGCTGAGTACTATCCAAAGACAATACTGTCCGGGCAGTGTGGGCACAAAAAAATATGAGAACCACAATTTTTATAAGTTGAGATATTCTAATTGTTTAATCAAAAAATAGTTTTTGTGGTCAAAGTTAGTATCAAGAAAAATTGAATTTCTGATAATCAAGTTTATTTTACTTATCCAAAAATAAGAGAACAAAATAAGAGAGTAAAAAACAATTGAAATTTAGTATTCAATAAATGAGGGAAAGAAACTTATTGATGGACGTTATTTTCTCCAAAGAATTATGGACAAGGTTCTTTATCACGCTCAACTCTAGTCCTAAAAAGGATAAGCAGTCGCTGTAAATATAATTTGGTCTAAAAGTCCGGAGTCGAATTCCA
The DNA here is from genome assembly GCA_026770625.1 of Nicotiana glauca. Taxonomy (NCBI): domain Eukaryota; kingdom Viridiplantae; phylum Streptophyta; class Magnoliopsida; order Solanales; family Solanaceae; genus Nicotiana; species Nicotiana glauca. The sequence continues at coordinate 32,146 of MU734625.1, forward strand.
CAAAGAACTAAGGCTTAGTTGTATTTGTTTAATATCACCACGAAGACAAGATTGAAAATAAATAAATTAAAAACTAACTATGCTTGAATTGTAAACAATTGAAATAAAGGTTTAAGGTAATGGTTTCCCCCGTTGTTGATTTTCTTAGTTGTATGTTTCTTATAGCTTTGACTTAGCTGCCTCTATCAATCATGAACTCTCCAGCTATCATAAATCTCTCTCAAGCAATTATGATAATTTACTAGACGCACTCTCTCAGGCTACGCTAGCTAGATTCGCATTACAGTTCACTTAGATCGCACCCGAGGTATCATTATCTCTAATCCGACCTCTAAACCCTCGGTTATGACTCTCGCCTATACTCCGGGAGTGATGTTGTTCAAACAACTATCTAAATATGCACTCTCTCTCAAGCAGATACATAATAAATAGGAACGGCTAATTGAGGATCCTTTCAATTAACCACAATCAAAACGTAGTTGAACAAATAGAGATAAACAACCAATTCAAAACTATATTAATATAACAACCAAATCATCCCCAACGGGTTTCACCAAAACCCTAGAAAACGAATTAGCTATTCATAATAGTAAGTAAAACTACAATACTAAAAATCATAACCAACAATGAAAAATAGGAAGAGGAAGGAAAAACTTGTTGAAGAATTCCCCGTCTTGCTCTCAATCTGTTCTTGCCTCCTTATGTCTAATTTTGTGTCCAAAATATGCCCCCTCTTGTCTTTTGGCTGGCATCCTTTGTTTAATATAGGATTTAGGGCTTAAAATCCTGTGTTTTGCACTTTGGTCCCTGAAATTTTCGTGTCCTGCCGCGTTCCCACCGCGGTTACGCCAGGACCGCGGCCAGAATGGTCCTCTGAATCTTTGGTAATGTTCTGCCGCGGTGTTCTGCCACGGTCCTACCGTAACCTCGGTTTTTCACCCTGTTTCGTTTGAAATTTGAAAAAACGTAAAACATGAAAGTTGTAGCCCTTTGAGTTAGCTTTCCAACCATATATTGGGAAGCCCAAATGAAGTTCTGAGCAAAAGGTTATGTCTATTT
>MU734626.1:13941-56405 GCA_026770625.1 Nicotiana glauca
CCCGAGGGGCAGATTTCTGATTATTTCCTACTTGTTAAAATTATTTTCGCAACTGTTGAAAAGGCATATTTTCAAAAGAGGTTTTCACTGAGCCCAGATGTTTTCCAAAGGATTTCATGATTTTACTGTTCTTCTTAAAAAAGTGTTGTACCGTTCTATATAGCATGATGGAGTGCCTTACGTGATTTCTTGCTTTCAGTTATTATTTACTTTTATTACCACTGAGTTGGAAGTACTCACTTTACTCCCTGCGCCTCGCGTGCAGTTGCAGGTATTGTTCACCCGGTAGCGGGTTAATAGCGGATTGAAGGTATTCCTATCGTAGCTAAGCAAGGTGACCGCTGGCGTTCGCGACACCGAGTTTCTTCTTCTTCTTGATTTCCAGATTTTACTCTATGTATTATAGATTTTGAAATTTGTAACAAAGATCCTCCTAGATGCTCGTGACTTGTGACACGCCGGTCGGATTGTGTGGTGTTGTAGTCCTGATTATTATTGCTGTTAAGCTGTATCACTTTACTCATTTATGTTTAAATAATTCTAAAAAGGAATTGAATATGGTTAGTTGATTGGCCTTGTCTTCACGAGAGCCGCCATCACGACCAATATGGGTTTGGGTCATGACAATACTGTCAATCATTATTTATTGTTATTACTCACTGGGTCGGAGTACTCACATTACTCCCTGCACCATATGTGCAGGTACAGGTATTCCTGAGGCATAAAGCGAGTTTCCTGCTGTCCAGTTTTCATTGGAGTTATCGAGGTAGCTGCATGGCGTTCGCAGTCCAGATTTCTCTCTCTATCTCTACATACTATTCTGCATGTTAGACATACTTCTGTATTAGATTGTTGAAACCAATTATTAGAGGCTCAGACTTGTGACACCGGATCAGTGGGCTGTTTTGTAGATATTTCTATAGTTATGGTTTCCGTGCATTTAATTCTTTAATCGAGATTTTTACTTAATAAATTGGTATCTAATTGAGATAACTGGTAACACACTCAATATTAAGGGATTGTGATTGGCAATTAGTCGGGCTTACCTAGCATTGTGTTGGGCGCCATCATAACCAGATTGGGGTCGTGACGTACTGAAATGTAGAATTATTAAGGATGCGGGAATATCTCAAGTCCCATCGTCATCCCATTCAAATCTCAGCTCTTAATCACAACACTCGCGTGGGGAGGTCATATTTTAATGTGCCAATGGCATGGAATTTCTTGAAATGGTTATTTAAGTTATCCGATATAAACTCAGTATGAGCAGTCGAACTATGGATGGGTTGTTATGAATATGGTGATACTAGGAACATCCTGAGAAATTGTCCTAGACTGGGAGAAATCTGTTCTATCAGAGCACACATGCCACATCTCCATTATAGTTACTACTCTACCTATACTACCAATTAGGGGTGGAGGAAAAGTGGGGAGGTGAGACTCCTAGAGGTGGAGATCCAACCCGTTGATATATTTTCTATGGTATGGTTGAAGTCGCAACACCAGATGGTGTCATCACAAGTGCGGTCTAGAATTATTATAAAGTAACAATTTTCTAAACTTGATTCGGTTCTGAGTATCGAGGCAAGTCCTCCTAATATCCTCCACTCATGAGTGAACTGTGTAATTCTAAAATCAATTTATGTGAATACTCCTATTGGGAGATTATATGGAGATGGCTATGTTTATCACTATGTGTTGGTCACTAAAGATAGTTGTGAGGCTAAAAGCGGCTTTTGTTCATCATTTCATTGAGTTCGATGCAATTTCCGAATAATTGATTTCAAATATGAATTATATTCCTTATAGATATGAGGGTTCTTTATATGTTGTGATTTTGTTTAACGAAAATTATTTAGAAGAAGAAAGAAAGAAATGGAAAATTTTAGTTGGCACAATGTGCATATTACTTGTGTATGTAGTTGTGGACGAGATCCTCGTACCTTTATATGATGTAAAATATTTAAACCGGGCTACAAGCTACGGTGGATGTTATATAAAGAAGAAGTCCTAGTGGTGAAAAGTTTGTGTTTAAATTCTCCCTTTGTGAAATTTTAAAAAAAAATTGTACTATAGCACTTATATGGAGTCATGCCCACGAGGTTTATTTGAAAATTATTGTATGAATATCTCTATGCATAACTTGCCAAATATTATTGTAACTATTGAGTTTTAGCCTACAAGGTGAGTGCCCAAGTGGCGTTAATTGTGAATCGTTAATTTGGGTAAGTAATTATGAGGTCGTCATGCGACGTTGTTAGTAAAGTGAAAACTTGAAACAAGAATTGTTAACATGAAGTTAATTGGCAATTTTGTAATCGATTATGTACAACTATTAAAACCAGAGATGTGGTAAAGGTCATACATATGATGTGTTTCATGTCGAAATATCTTTATGATAGTGTCATACTTGTAATGCGGAGATTGGTGTTATTGACAAATACATTGTGGTAATTTATTAAGTTGTGGATGTGTTGTTAGGAGTCTTTTTGGTGTTACTCTGGCAGGTGGATAGGCCCAATTATAGGGGAGAATCTGCCAAAAATTTTGAAAAAAATTTGAGAGTTAGAAAAAAATTGGGACATTAAGATGTGCGAAGAAAAAGATAAGTTACGTTATGTGTTTGAGAGCAAACTCTACTTCTTATTTGAGGTTGAATGAGCCTAAGTGGGGGAGAATGTAATATCCCATATTTGATGGGTGCGTAGGCACGAGTTGCAATAGCCAGTCGAGACTAATATCGTATGTTCCCGTGAAAATCGGACCCTTCTGAAAATGATTGGAGTGCAAGAAATTTGGTCTTCAAGTTTACAAATGCGGATAAAGGAGATAATCTCAATTGATGTCAGACTTATGTCGAATGCGGTAATGTGGGATCAATTGCGAATATTTCTGTAAAAGTAGAAACATCAAATTTGAAACGTCAGAATAATCTTAGTACGTTCGAGGACGAACGTTTGTGTAAGAGGTGGAGAACATGACGACCCGACCGATTGTTTTGATTAAGTACAACCTCGTCTCCCCATATACTGCTAAATTCATGCTTCATGGTTTTTATGTAGCTTGTCGAGGGAATTGATTCGGTTTCGGAAAGGTTTTTGAAAGGAATTGAGACAATTAGTCTCCAAGAAGAGAGCTTAAGTTGAATTAAATTGACTGGAAGGTGAAATATGAGTAAACAAATCCAAAATGGAATTTTTATGTTGCCAATAGTTTCATATGGTGATTTTGGACTTATGAGCATGTTCGGATTTGGATTTGGAAGTCCGTAGGACAATTCAACGCATTTTGGCAAAAGTTGGAAAATAGTAGATTTTTGGAAAAAAAAAAGTTTGACCAAGAGTTGACTTTTTGATATCGGGGTCAGAATCCAGTTCTAAAAATTTTCATAGCTTCATTATATCATTTATGACTTGTGTGCAAAATTTAAAGTCAATCAGACTTGATTTGATAGGCTTTTGCATCGAATATAGAAATTGAACATTCTTAATTTCCAATAGGCTTGAATTGGGGTGTGATTCACGATTTTAGCATTATTTCATATGTAAAATGAGTCCCAACCACGTCGCCTCCAAAATTGCAAAAATGTCAATCTACTCGACCTATGAGCTATGAATCTTCCGAGGTGCTCAAAACATCGCCGACTACGACTTGAAATCAAGGTTCTTTCAGAACCGATGATGGGTCAGGAAAATAATCAATAAGGCCTTAACGAGAGAAAACAAAGCCTACAAAAAGCCTCTGGGCCTCACATCAAAAAATCAAAAAATCACCAAGTGCCCAAGAGCGGAAAACAGAAAAACTATCGCCAACTGAAGCCTCTAGAAAGATTAAAAGGTCAATTATAGTTCGAATCACAACGCGACTCGAAGACTGGACCTGGAAAATAGCCAAACGCCCAAAGGAATAGAGTGAGAATCATTATCGCCAACCTAAACGGGCTCAAGCGTAAGCTAGGCTCGAGTTGGATCCCGACTCGAAGACTGAACCCAAGGGCAATTCAACCACAAAACGCAAGAAGGCACGACCCAAACGAAGCTATAGATGGTCTGAGCAAATCTCCAGGCCACGTATCCAAAAAATAGCTTCAGCGCAGGAGCACAAAGGGTCACCACCCTGTGCCAAAATAAGCATGAAAAAGCTGGAAGGCCAATCGAAGCTCGAGCCGTAATGCGATTAGGGGACTAGTTCCAAAACCGATCTACACGATCGAGTGCAAAGACAGAAAAAGGTATAAAATGAATAATGCTTTATAATTCTTCTTATATTACATACGAAAAAAAATTCTCCACCTACAGGCATTCCCTGTGCTCGTCATAAACCAGGTTACAAAATGATAGAATCTATTTTTTGTTCCAGAGGGCAACTTTCATGAGGAGTGATCGAGCTTCACCCTTGTCCGCCCTTGCTTGAGCCAATTTCTCCAAGACAATGAAGCCTCTCTCTCCAACCTCTTCGAACACTTCTCTCCGCGATCGACATCGAACATATTCGTCGATCCTTTTCTTACGATCAACAGCTTGCCTCAACTCGGATTGAGCATTAGCAGCTTCCTTTATACAAATCGCCATCTCACGATCAGCCCTGGTTCGACTTAGCACCACTTCCTCCCGGGCATCAATTATTTCTGCCCTGACCTTTGTAAGGTCAGACTCAAGTCTCTCGATCATATATGCCTGAACTTTAGCATTACCATGTGTCAAGTTAAGCTGGATCGTGATAGCAAGGATCCTAGCCGAGACACTCATCTCCTCCAAATCTTGAGTGCGCACTTGAGCTCTTAGCTCCTCGCAAGCATCCCTGATAAGGTTCACGTCACCTTTAAGGTACTCCAAGGCCTCTGCCTTTTCTACAACTGATATGGTGAGAAGAATTAGCCTTAAAATTAGAAAGAAGCGATGAATGAACTACAGGAAGTTACCTACTCCATCAAATAGCTCTCATAATTTGAGCTCTGATATGCCTCATATCGCCAATTTTGCAGCTCAACTTCCTTCTCCTTGCAAAAAAGCGTATGGGATTCTCTCTCATCTAGAATCCTCTGGAACTTGGCCTTTTGACAAAACAACTCGGATTTAAGCCTATCATAGGCCTGTGTAGGAAAGATTCAATAAGAGAAGGAAGGTGCAGGATATGAGAGAATTGTGTACAAGCTCACCGCAAAGTGAAGACAGCAGATTTCCTCCAAATCAGAAGAACATGACCATGGCATAACGTGCTCACTCAAGGGATCCGTTCTGAGAAACAGGCGCCTCGGGGAAAAGATAACTCGGGCGATGCCCCGTCTTCAGTAATACAAGCCCAGCCAGTGCCACTAAATTCTCCTTCGCATTATTGGCTCCGGTCCCTCTTGTTACTACCGTCTCTTGGCCCGGAGGCGGACGACTCCATCTCCTCTCTGGAAAAGTGCTGCCTTGCCTAGAAGAACCACCTGATGTCTACAATAAGCGTATCCAACACAAATAAGATGGTACAATGTCACCTCAGGTATATATCAGCAGGAGAAAAGCAACATACGCATGTACCTTGATGATATAGTCCCACCGATGCGAGACATAGCTCACCACCTGCGTTCGTCGCAAGATGATCGAGTCACCAACCTCCGAACCCAGCCAGCCAAATCATAAACTTGGATCGGCATCCACGAAGTAACTGCAACAAGGGAAATAGCATTGATTACTTGGCCGATTTTTGCCACAAAAAAAATCTAAAAGAGCGACAAAGCGCCTCACTTACACGTGTGATTGCACCTTTTGGGGAATCGCATAAACTCCATAGAAATAATATCAATCGTCCGGACTAGACAAACGAACTAGCCTACTCTCGATCTCCGCCTTCCTCATCTTCAACAATGAAGGGCATAGGCGACCGACCCCTTAAGGTTAACAGTCCTCGATGATGAAAAAGACGATATAGCCTGATGAGATGATCAACCGTGACTTCAAGTTCGGCTTTCTCAGCAAAGAATCTCATCATCAACACAATTCGCCAAAACCATAGATGAATTTTTGCCAGAGTAACCCGATACTTCAAGAAAAAATAAGTACGACCTTATTAAGAGGGCTAATGCAAAGGGGAAAATGTACACACTCATGATCCCATTAGCAGAATCCGCGGTGCCTTTATCTGGGGCCAACACTCGTAGCGTCACCCCCTTGCTCCACCCGCAATACCGCCCCGCCATGTCTAGGTGTTCCTTTCTCATCAAGAACGCCGTCTCCATAGCGAAATCCCTCGACTTTCCAGCGCCGGAAACAGTATTCTCCCCCCTTTGCCATATCAGTTCTGAGGTAGTTACCGTGACTATGGCTGAACTAGCAAAATAAAGAAAAGTAGCATTGACACTTTTCGCACTTTCAAAGATAGGGAGACCTATGACGAAACAGAAGAACAGCTACCCAAAAATAGTGAAGTCTCACAAAAAGGCCGAAGCCACCCCTCTTATATACAAGAGGAAACGACGAGTTGCCTGCTCAAGGTAAGATCCGAGAAGCCAATGGCCTCGATATGAATCAGTGGGTCGATGCACGACTAAGGAAACATAGTCCAACAGACGGTAAGCTCGAGGGACAGTGCGAAATATCTCCATGCTTGAGATAGAATTTCACATTTGGAGCCCCCAGTCGTAAGCTCTAAAGTGCCGGTACCATACACTAGGCGAGCGCTCGGGCTCGCGATTCCCTCTCTGGAGGATCAAATCTCTAAAGTTTCACGAGGGCCCAATAAAGCGCCCAAACATAGGCAAACCTCTCAAATGGAATCCAACCTTATACTCTCAGAAAGAGTTATCTACATCAAAATTAACAGAACCCACCGGAGCATCCGAAGATGGCCTTCATCCAGGGCAGCATTCCCAAAGGCCCCTAAATTCGACACAAGATCTCTAAAAGAACCAGCAGGCCCCGATAGCTCAATCTTAACTGGTCAGTCCTTCATTGGTCCGAAGTACCAAAAAAAAGAAAGCAAGGAAAGCCTTGCCAATCAGCTGGAGGACAGAACGAGCTATCATGGCAAGATACGATGGCCCATAAACAAAAGGAGGCATTCAAAAACCCTGAAGGGCATAAAATCAATCAAGCGCCAAAAGGGAAGCAGAAGTCTATCTAATGCGGAATGAAAGGACCATCTGCGTCTATATTAATAACGGCTTCGGGGTACCCGAAGATGACCTGCATCCCGGGCAGTACCCCCGAAGGCCTCAAAACTTAGCATAATTGGGGAGACTCTTATAGCACCGATCTATCGGACCGACACAGAGTTGTCCCGAAAGACGACAATAGGACCGAAAAGAACCCATGTCGATCAGCTAGAGATCAAGGCAAACACTTACGTCTAAATTAAGTACCAGCAATCAGCAACACAGAAAGATACATTCGAAGAGCCTCGAAGGGCATGAAGGCATACAGAAACATTGCAAATTCTAAAGCAGAGGTCAACAAAGTTCATTTCCCATTTTTGGAGATTTCGAGTATGATAGCCCCCGAGGGGTCACAACATTTGATTAAAAAGTCCCCGAAGAATCATTACATATAAAGTACAAAAGCTTACAAAGGGTTCCCCACACAGACACGACAAAGGGGAATACGTGAAGAAAAGGCCTAAACCCCTAATCTACCCCAAAAGAAAGTATTTCTAGGATCGCCCCTGGAAGCCCTGTCTCAGCTATCCATTTGACATCGCCAGGAAGAGAAACCAGGGAGCAGGAAGAGATGACAAAATGCTACAGCTCTCTAAAGCTCGAGCATCCTCTTTGGCAAAGGAAGCTTCGAAGAGACAACAGACTAAACAATCCTCTATCCCGCTTGCACGGCTACTTCAAATACACTTCTTTGAGCATCAAGCCGTGCAAGCTCCTGGCTCAGGGCAAAGTTACACATCGAGCCAGGGTATGAAGGTGAGTAGCGGTGGATATTTCGAGCCCCTTTTGAGTAGCGGTGCATAATCCGAACGGCCATCTATGCAAAGGTGAAACCAACTCTCCATCCATCGCCATCGTAGGCCCACTATAGCAGCAACAACCAACATACCAATGACTGCAACAATATCGGGACAATATTTTTATGTTCAACAAAAAAAACCCCCGACAAAAGGCCTCGAGGCAGCCTGGAAGAACTCATTTAAGCAACCCTAAGATAGAAATCTTCCATCATGGTAATAAGAGGTAAAATAAGATAATAGGAAGGAAGAAGCAAAGCATACCAGCAGAAGTATTGACATGGAAGATGCAATGCCACAAAACGCCCTCATTTATAGGGGAGAAACGACATGGTCATCAATGCTCTGAAAGATTGACCAACGGGTTCAATCAGTACTTCCTTGAAAAAATGAATCAACGGCAGTGCTTTTGCCTTGAAAAATGGAAATGACAAGGGATCGAATAGGGATCTATGAGATATATGATCTATCATAAAAGATTGTGTCACGATCCGAATTGCCACTATAGCATCTCCAAAAGGAGCTTGGTCAAGTGTCAGAATCATTTCCCATCACTTATTTATGGGAAACACGAAGATTATCTATATACTAAGATTATCTATACGCGGCAAAATCACAATACTTGATTTTTTGCTATTAAGACATTTTGGAAGCCTTCCCTGAGATCCTGCGGGTGAAGGACTACAATCAAGTTCTCAGCCTCAAGGCTCGTTGAGGTCCGACTCGAATGAAGCAAGGTCCGAGTTCTGGATAAAAGAGGAAGTCTCCTAGGCACATTTTTACACCTGACAGATCTAGCCTATCTGGAGCCTATTGTGAGGTCTTGCGCTAAGCCGTCCTATCTTTACACTCTTGCAATTAATATACATGTACTATACCGAGTCCCCTCACCTATATAAGGGGGACTCACCCTACTTGTAAGGTACTAATGTTGCTCCACTTCTCCATAATGTAATAATATCTCTCTTTCCCTCTCTAATTCTTCTAAGTTATATGTCCTCATTGACCTCGAGATGGACTTAGCACTTTATTGTTTCTTCATTGCTTCTTTGTTATTTTGCTCAAGATTAATAGTATAGAGCCTTATCTACTTATATATTTATCTGTTATCCCTTTCCCAACTACCCTCGATAAGCCTGAAATAGGCTTGAGTCCTGACTACGAGGTACCTACAGGCCTGCCTTGCGCCCGTCCCCTTACTGGTTCTATTAATGCTTTGGTTAACTCGATCTTTACCATTTTACTTCACGTTTTCGCACTGACTACCCTTATAAACTAGCTCAGAAATAGATCATGTATTTTTAGAATCCCATTTATAAATTCAATTGTTGTTACTATTTTTACGGTAAATAGTCGACGTTAGCAAGGTCTGTTGCTTCTCCAAGGTTCTCTTGGCCAGTGAGGGTCCTCGATCTTTGGCGGGCTATGGCATTTTTTCATCCTTTCCTGCTTATCCCCTTTCCTCCTCTTTAGCTTATCCCTTGGGGATATCAGTGTGGAAGACCAGGATAAGGCTCCCGGCGAGACAGCACTTTGGAAGATATTGTCTTTGAGGAGGCATGCCCGATGTAAGGATGTCCAAAAGCATTACTGCAGGAGGTGGACATTCGAGCATAGACTAGGCTCTAGGATTTCACTATGTGTATCCTTTTTCTTCTTTGTTTCTGTGTATACATCCTTGTAGGTTTTTGTAATATTATGTAAGGGCCCCTCAAGGGCTGTTGTAAGCAAATGTTGATAAAGACAAAGATATTTTCCTGACTTCTGTCTTTGATGCTTGTCATATTCGTTTATATTTGTGGGAGTTCTGAATGTATGCCTCTATTGATGATTGTCAATATCTAACTCGGATGTGAGTATTCCCTCTATTTTTGGTTGATAGAAATAGATCCTTTTCGAGCCTATTTTTGTTCCCCTGACCAAGCTTGAAGTGATTCGATAGACTCGGGTCATCGGGACCCTTGAGTCTCGTGGAGATAACGCGTCGAACCTTGATATTTTTGAGAGTGGCTTCCTAGTGAAGGTCACCTTCGAGCACCTAGAGATTTGCTTTGAACTTGGTGTAGATAATATCTTAAGACGTTGCAAATACGTCCCCAATAAGGGGTTGCCCATATTTAGGCGATGCCTTGTGGTTGAGCCCTCATGTGCGAAACTTGAAGCGCTTATATTTCTTCTTGATGGAGGTCCTCGAGTTCGGGTACCACCTCGGGACTAGAGATGATGTTTTTGGCTCCTTGACATATAAATTCTCGTTGATTGAGTTCCTCGAGGCTGGGTACCACCTCAGAACTTGCATCGAAGTCATTGGCCTCCTGGGGCCTAACTTGGGTAGACAGACCATTGTTGTTTCCTCTCATATATATGGGGTTCCTTCCGCTTCTTAGGAGATCCCACTATTTTAGATAGTTATCCTTCCATTTCAATTTGCTAGTCCCGCCATAGCTATGACTGCGTCTTCGGTGTTTGTCCGGTAGAGAGGGGAGAGTTCCATACCTAATGCTCATGATCAATGAGAGTTTACCTTGGAGACTATGTCTTTGATAAGAAATGAGCACCTTGAGGTTGTGTGGAAAGACTGCGGATGGGGGGAAAAGGTAGCGCTGGAGGTGCTTTCACTGGATGAGGGTATCACAGACCCTGCCGATGGATTTTTGAACATGTACACGTTTCCCTTCACACCAGGATCGCTTGATAGGGTTGTGCTTGAATTATAATTAAAGGATCGGGTCACCTTAGCACAGATACACCCATTGTTTTTTGAATAGTGTTGATGATAAGGTTCTTTGCGGAGAAAGCGGGGCTTGAATTCATGCTCACCTACCTTGTCGAGTTGTACCGACCCTTTCATCATTGAGGTCTGCTAACCTTGCCATGCCGTTCATCTACGCCCTTTGTTGTTTACGATGAGGAAGGTAGAGATCGGGAGTGGTTTAGTCTGTTCCTCCGGCGACTGGCATTATTTCCGTGGAACTTATGCCACTCCCCGAGAAATAGAATTATACACGTGAGTAGAGCGTCCCGTACTTTATCCGATTTGCTCATGGTGAAAGCTAGTTTCTTAACCGTGTTTCCTTCTTTTCTACAGCAATTTCATGGGCACCGGGTGAAGTTCCCGATCTACCTAGTTAAGTTTGAAAGCTGGTAACCCACTCGACTTGCAATGAGCGCAGGTGGCGAGTTGTGTCTAGGGGTAGATGGTAAATTAAAAATTCATAGTGTGTGTGTATACTACTTTTTACTTGTCCCTTGTTCGTTTGGAGAGACATTTTCCCTTTTCATGTATTAATCCAGCTATCGTAGGTATCGGAGAGCCTTTAAAGGTGAGGTCGTGCTCCTCCAGAGAGGGGGAGGGGTTGTCAGCTTCCGAGCTAAAGGAAAATAATAATAAGCAAGACATGTACTCGCATGGCAATGGAGCTCATGGCAAGGCAAAGCGGGGTAGGGCATTTGAGACGGAAACATTGTCCGAGCCTGCTGCACCAGAAGTTTCTAGTTCATGAAGGATGGCTCCCGCTGTCTTGATTCTCTTTCTCAATTCCTCGAGCATTTTTATGTTAGCAGGATAAGCGTCCCATTCTCATTCATTCGATCTCTTTAGCACTGATTCAGCTATATGGACAACTTTTAGCAATGACTCGAGATCGATCTTGGTTGGTGCACGATTATTATTTTAGAGTGGTGCTATTACAGCTTGTCGGGTCTAAAACATCTCGAATATCATTTGAAGGCTAATTCCACCTTGTGCATCGCTCTGTGCGTTATGATAGGTTGTTGGAGCATCTATGTGGATTCTATTTTAAGGGTCGACTCCCAAAATCGCATTATTTGTAATTTAGGAGCTCATATCGACTGGTTATATCCATCAGGGTTGACTGGAGGTACTCCATTTCCTTGGGCGGCTATGTTTTTTTTCTTGCCATGAAGACTAACGCCGTTGTCAATGATAGTGTGTTCTACTTGAGAGTTTGACACGTTGATTCGTTTAATCAAAGGCACTTACAAGAACAAGCGTAAATCAGTGTGTGTCATGAGAATTAATACGAGGAAATCACTATTATCCTTAGCCCCATGGGGGGTTCCAAACTATCTACCCTTAAAATTAGATAACAATTTAACTTACAGATGGTTTTAAGGATATGTAAGTTCTACCCTTAAAATTAGATAACAATTTAACTTATAAGTGGTTTTAAGGATACGTAATTTCACCTAGAACGAATTGATAAATATGATAATTAATAGTATAAATAAACAACAAAGTAAACCAAACTAGTATTGGGATGCAATTCAGCCCTCGAGCTAGGTTGCCCTCTAACTGAGTGAGTGAGAGTAGAGTTATGAAACAAACTGATGAACAAGAGATTATAATAGAAAAGAGTATTGTATTGCTTTGATATCGGTGAATATCAGATCCTTAGAATTAGAACCCCCTTAAGATAGTAGAGGAATTCTATTTATGGTACAATCCTAATTACATAAGTAAATCCCATGATGGACTAAATAACCGTTCCTGATTTGATCTATTATGAAATTTTCGGAATGTTCCTCGGCCAGTCACAAATATCTCGTGTTCCCGTTTATTATGCTATCTTTGATTTGGCTTAACGTCTATCTTGTTTTTTCTCGATCATCTTCGACCTCGACCTCGATAGGTACTTGGAGTCATGGACACAATGTCTCATCTCCATATATTGCTCTGATATACTATGGGACCGATCTTCGAACTATCCCCCTGGTACCGACCAATTAGTCCGATTTGAACCGTATAAATATATATACCTAGTAAATAGTTACATGTACTAAATCCAATGTAAAGCATTATAATAATATGTGTTATAGGTTATTATAGTAGTAATTGATATTTAACAAAGTGGATAATTTTTAGGGTATAATTATTTGGGATACGTTTCAGAATATGATTCGCCATTAATATAGAATCTACCATATGTTTTGTCACGACCAGCTGGTCATTTTGAGAATTTAAGTTTCGTTTAATAGCTTAAGAGCTTGAGTAGCTTTGCAATGTGTGATATACTTTGCGTGCCTGGTCTAATTCAGTAACTTGATCATTTAAAGTCAAATCGAAAGAAGGATTCATGTTTGGGAAGCTTAAGCGGTGAGAGTTGACCGGAACTTGACTATTGCATGAATGGCTCCAAAATGAGTATTGGGTGATTTCAACATCTTTGTATGGTATTTTAGACTTAGGCGCGCGTTCAGATTTAGATTTGGAGGTCCGTAGGGTAATTTTGAGCATTTAAGCAAAATATGCAAAGTTGAAGTTTGAAAGATGGAGAAGTTTGACCAATAGTTTAATTTTGAAATATTAGGGTCATAATACGATTTCGAGAGTTAGAACAGCTCGGTTATGTCAGTTTGGAGTTATCTGCAAAATTTGGCGTTATTCCAGGTAGATTTGATAGGTTTCGGCATGAATTTTAGAACATGGAAGATTTGGAAGTTAATAAGTTCGATTCATGGTGCAATTCATAGTTTTTGCATTGTTAGATGTGATTTGAGACCTCGAGCAAGTCCATGTTAGGTTATGGAACTTGTTGGTAACCTTGGACGGGGTCCCAGGGGCCCTAGGCATGTTTCGAACGAGTTTCAGATGGTTTTCATTGTTGTGAGGAGGTCTAAGTTCTTCTATAATCGTACCTATTGACTTTAGGCACATGTCTGATAGTTGCACGTGCAAAGATAGATACGCACGTGCGAGAAGATCTGGTCTTGGCAGTCTCCACAGATGCGAAGAATTTGTATGCATATTCGGCACATCATAAGTGATTCTTGGTGCAGAAGCGAGAAGGGGCCCATGTGAGGTTGATCATGCGCACCTGCGATTGGGCAGAGGCGGCTAAGTTTGTTGCAGGTGCGGTTATGCCTGGGCAGCAAGTTTTTATTCGAGGGTTTGCCATTTTCTCCATATATTGAGTTTTAGACCTTGGTTTTGGGAGATCTCTCTTAGGTTTTTCAAGAAAATCGATTGACTCCGTGTTCTTCACATAGATTTTATTATATTCTA
The DNA here is from genome assembly GCA_026770625.1 of Nicotiana glauca. Classification (NCBI taxonomy): domain Eukaryota; kingdom Viridiplantae; phylum Streptophyta; class Magnoliopsida; order Solanales; family Solanaceae; genus Nicotiana; species Nicotiana glauca. The sequence continues at coordinate 27,902 of MU734626.1, forward strand.
TAAGTTTATCTTAATTTTTATCTTTTAATTAGTGTTTTGGGTAGAGGAAAAGTGGGAATTTTTTAAGAAAACCTTCAAAATGTAAAATGATCATTTGAGGGATGAAATGGTATTGGAATTTGATAGTTTTCGTATGGTTAAACTCGTATCGGAATGGATGTTTGAATTTTATAAAATTTATTGGGTTCCGAGGTGCGGGCTCGGGGGCTGACTTTTGGGATGATTTTTAGATTTTGATAAATGTCGAGGCTTTATGATCCGAAATACTTTCTTATGGGTTTTATTTGTTCTTTAAAGTTACATTGATTGGATTTGGGCAGCCCAGATGTCATCTCACTCGAGAAGTTCATTTTTGAGTATCAGTGTTTCTTCTTTGAGGTAAGTATCTTGCCTAATCTTGCGTTGGGGAAACTACCCCTTAGCATTTGAGTCACCTATAGTAATTGTAGTCAGTGTACGCGAGGTGACAAGTGCGTGATTGGACTTATTTGTTGAAAGTTGACCTTTTAGTGTTCTTAGGTCCTTATATTCACTAAGTGTGAAGTTTTTCTTGATAGTATTGAGTTTTCTATTTACTAGTTTCACCTCTACATGCTTTATTTGAAATTAATTGTTTTATGTTTCACTCTTATTGCCTATTTGTCTCTTATTTTACAAAACCAAATATTATTGCCTCTTCTATTATCATGCTTTCTTTTTTATAACTGCTTATCTTTATTTGAAATTATTATTGCCTCATCTTATAATCGCTTAGTCTTAATTTCGGTTATAATTATCTTTTTGCTGCTTATCCTTAATTGAACTTTTTGCATCTTCTTCGTAAATGCCAATTTTAAAAGAAGTTTAGATATCCTATATCTTAATTTGAAGGTCCTTATTTGGAAATATTTGACTCGTGCTTGCTCCCTTGTTATTGAACTGCTTGTGGTGGGATCGTTAAATATTATTTCCTCCTTTGTTGCGTTGTTTCTATTACGCCTAGCATTTTTTTACTGTGGTTATTCCTTCTGAACTAGTTCTAACATTTCCTTCTGATTTAACGTCCTTTAGCTGATTTACTTGCCGCACACATATATTTATTGTCATTGTTGTTGTTGTTGTACTTATTGTTGTGAGGCACAAGGTTTCTTCCATATGGTTGTTACATCGATGCATGAGGTTTCTGTCGTGCTATTGCTATTTTTAATATTTGCACATGCGGTGTGAAAAGGCAGGAAATATATATATATATATATATATGTGTGTGTGTGTGTGTATCGGTGAGGGGGGAGGTTTTGCATGTGGCGAGACCAGGTGGTAATTATTATGCACGTGTGGAGAGACAAGGTGGGCACTTACTATATTATTATTGCACAGGTGGCGAGACAAGGTAGTCTATGTGAGGGATTGATTTGTGATGCTCTGTGATAGCCTGATGGCATTTTTGAGGTTGATATTTGTGTAGTTGTATACTTATCTATGTGAGCTTTTTCTTGGGAAAGTTGTGAGAAACTATTCTATGTGTTGTTCGTCCTTTCCCTTATGCTTTCAAGCTAGTATGATGTATGTTAGGACACTTTCACAAACATACACGTAATTAAGTACTCTTGTCGGATAAGAGGTTTTTTGGATATTGTTTAGCATAGATTTACACCCTTGTTTACTTGATTTCTATGTGAGAATTGCTTTATTTGGCACATGAGTCATCAGTGCGGTTATGAGGTGTAATGAGGGCACTGGATGTCAGGTGTTAGGGTTCAGATATTGAGACCCGTGAGATGTGATTTGTTCGAGTTTTGGTACCTAGTGGAGTTTGCTGACTAGAACCTGATGTTCAAGTGGTCGTCATTGCTAAGTTATTACTTCTCCTTACTGTATCTGCAATTTCAGATTTAGGTTGTGTTTGCCATTCACTCTTCTGTGTCATTATTATGGTATTTCGTTCATACTTGTTGTTTCCTTTCTTATTGCAATTACTATATTGTTGGCTATATCGCATTGTCTTAATGTAGATACCATAATCTGTTGTTCCTATACTTATACTTATTCAGGTTGATTAGCCTAGTAGGTGTCTTGATTGTTCCTCGTCACTACTCCACTGAGATTAGTCTTGATACTTACTGGGTATGGTTGTAGTTTACTCATACTACACTTTTGCACATTTTTTGTGCATATCCAGGTAATTGATCCTTAGTAGTTGCACGGTTAATTGCTGTGGTGACTCAAAGTAAACTTGCCGTTGCGTTCGAAAGATTCAGAGTCACCTTCTTATTTTGATTTTACACTATTCATCCTTATTTTGAGACAGTTGTATTTTAGAGGTTTTTTTTATAAACTCTGTAGAGCTTATGACTTGTACCACCTGTTCTCGAAATTGTTTTTTAAAATTTTTGTAAAGATTTTTTTTTCAAAGGCAGATAGAGATTAATTATTATTGTTATTATTCTGTAAATGTTAGGCTTATCCAGTCCCTAAAACTAGATGCCAACACGATAACCAACGGAGGGGAAATTGGGTTGTGACAAGTTGGTATCAGATCTCAAGGTTCATTGATTGTACGAGTCATAAGCGAGTTTAGTATAGTCTTGTCGATTAGTATAGAGACATTTGTACTTTCGAGAGGATACGAAACTATTAGGATAAAATCACTTCCTTCATTCTTATCGTGCAAGTTTATTGATCTCGAAGATTGAACTTTTATTGTGACATTATCTCACATATGGTGAGTACACAAGTTGCAGTTCCTGATAACGTTACCTACGGAGAAGATGTCGCTAGGGGCAGAGGTAATGGCTGATGAGGAGCACGTACCACATCTAGGGCGCTTATCCGAGCAGCAGTTAAGGAGCCGCCAGTAGTTCCATTAGGGGGAAGATACGAGACGCGCCTATTGTTACCCCCTTATATAAGGAGACCTTAGCATAGTTCCTAAGTATGTTTGGTTTATTGGCTTAGGCAGGGTTGATTATGGTTGTACCATTTACTTCTGAGGCCAGGGGAGGAGCTTAGACTCCCGCCACCCACCCTGTAGAGCAACGAGTTCATGTTAGTAAGGTTCCATGTGTCATGGAGATACGACCTGTGGTTCTATTTCAGCCTGTTGCCAGGGCAACAACATCTGAGAAAAAAAAGCTTAGACTTTCAAGGCTCAAGAAATATGACCCTCTTACATTCAGTGGTTTGGCTTCAGAGAGTGCACATGGTTTTTCTGGAGGAATGCCATCGCATTCTCTGTACTATAGGTATTGTAGAGACTAGTGCGGTTGCTTTTACTACATTCCAGCTTAAGGGAACGACTTACAAGTAGTGGCGGGCGTATGAGTTGGGTAGGCAGGCCATTGTAGCTTCACTTACATAGGTTTAGTTTTAAGAGATACTCTTGAGAGAGTTTGTACCCCAGTCCCTTCAAAATGCATGGCATGCAGAGTTTGAGCAGCTGTGTCAATGCACTATGTTTGTATTATAGTATGCCATTCGATTTAGTGATTTTCATAGACATGCCCCTGCTTTTGTCTCTACAAGTTGGGTGCGAGTTCATAGGTTCATTTATGGGCCCAAGCAAGATATTCGATTTAGTGTGGCTCGAGAGTTGGAGTTAGATGTCTGATTTCTGCAGTGGGTAGGGATCGCTCACTGGATAGAAGGCCTAGGGTATCAGGAGAGAGAGGACATGCAAGGCCAGGAGAGATAGGGCAGATGAGGTCAGGAGAGAGAAGATAGGGAGGCAAGGCTATCCTCGTAGATAAGAGAGATCCACTGGTCCTTATTTTGGTGTCAAGGCGCGATGAGGTAAAGGTTTTATGGGTTAGCCAGTTAAGTTTGCACTTTAGGCTTTGTGCGGTGTTTCAGGTGCTCATGGGTCTCAAAGTACCCATATCGCACAGTTAACATAGCTACATCACCAAAGAAGTTGCTTTGAGTGTGGATATACTATCCGCATTGTGAGAGATTGTCCTAGACTTCGAATATATGTGTCACCGCGAGGTCTTTAGATGAGTAGATGGCACCTACGAGGGGAACGCTTGGCCTGTTGATGTGATTTATATAGTAGGGTTGAGGCTGCTGCACCAGATGATGTCATACGAGAATATTTTTGGTTTGTTCTAGAGCAACACTATTTATACTTCGTTACAGTTCTATTGATCAGGGTGGCTTCCCCTATTTATTGCCCCATATGTGAGTGAGTTCATGACTTAGTATTATGTTAATGTGTTTGCCCTGTTGTGAGATTATATGAGTTGTAGTGAAATTCATGTTGTCCAGTACGGTAAGTTGATGTGATTCCTGAGTATTTTGGTTACGAGCTGTGATTTATATGCTCCACCTGTGTGGGAGCAATACTTGTTGAAATGTTTTGATGAAAAATTATCTAATGGAAGGTTTCAACTAGTTTGATGTATATTCTGCTTATGATTTGAAGTTGATGGTGGGACCCTCGCGATTTTGTACGATTTGATGTGTTTGAACTGAGCTGTGTACTACAATGGAAATTATATCTGGATGATATCCTTGTGATTTGTTCATGTACTTTGATTTTCCTATCTAAATTGATTTGTGGTATGGTACTGATGCGCTGTGCATGTTGGGCTTTTTTGATATTTCTCTCATATGTCTCTCTTAATATATTTAGTCATTTTCGTTTTGTGTTTCTTGAGGTTTAACTTGCAGGGTGTGTGCCCGGTAGTGTTTGTTGTGACATATTGATTCGTTTGTATAGTAATGAGGTCTTTGTAGTTCCTGCATCATCATCAGTGTTACACATGTTTGAATCATAGTTCTAATGGATATCGGGCTAATTGTCGGTGGTGGGTTTGATTTCAGGCAACTATTATGATCAAAAATGTTATTATGGTCCTATATGAGGTGTGTTTTGTTGTGTGGTCATACCATGTGGGCGTAGTCATGCGTTTTTGCAGTCGGTTGAGACTGATACCTTATATGGATTTAGAATCGGTTCTTTTTGAAATGAATGGAAGGTGAGAATTAGGCTATAAGGCTTATCGATGTTGGCAGAAAGGCTAATTTACAGTTCAGATGGTGTTGTCGAGATTATGTGGATTGGGGTGACATGGGATCACCCGCAAGTGTATATTATAAGTGTACATTCAGTGATTTGAAGATTTCGAGGCGATTCTTTGCATTTTCGAGTACGGACATTTGTTAAAGAAGGGAGAATGTAACGACCCAGCCGGTAGTTTTGAGAATTTAAGTTTCATTCAGCGGTTTGAGTATGTGTGTTATAACTTACGTGTGTTGTCGAATTCAGAGACTGGATTATTCGGAGTCAAATTGGAATAAGGATTCATATTTTAGAAGATTAAGTGATGAGAGTTGACCGATGTTGAATTTTACATAAACGGCTCCGGAATGAGTTTTGGATAATTTCAACATCTTCATATAGAGATTTTTCACTTAGGAGCGCATCCGAATTTGGATTTGGAGAACCGTAGGGTAATTTGGAGCATTTTGGCAAAAAATAGAGAAGTTGGAGTTTGGAAGAAGGTGAAGTTTGACAAATAGTTAACTTCTATGATATCAGGGTCGGAATGCGATTCCGGGAGTTGGAAGAATTCTGTTATGTCATTTCGGACTTGTCTGCAAAATTTGGTGTCGTTCCGGGTTGCTTTGATAGGTTTTGGCATCGGTTTTAGAAGTTTGACGATTTTAAAGTTTATAAGTTTGATTCATAGTGCAATTTCTAGTTTCGGCATTGTTCGATGTGATTTGAGACCTCAAACGAGTCCATGTTAGGTTATGGAACTTGTTGGTATGCTTCGACGAGGTCCTGGGGTCCCCAAGAGTGTTTTATATGAGATTCAGATGGTTTTCATGGTTGTGAGTAGGTCTGAGTTCTACTGTAATCGCAGTCACGACCTAAAATCGAGTAAAGCTCGTGATGGCGCGCGGACACTATTGTCAGGCAAGCCAACACCAAGAAGTTAATTAAATTCTCATATTGTATTTATTGAAATCATTTCTTTTATACATTAAACGATAATAATAAAATTCAGTTAATAAATAATAATTTCTTTAACAAACGTAATGTTGAATAATCCCATAATCAACCCAGAACCCGGTGTCACAAGTGCATGATCAATTTCTTGGAAATAAAGTACAACCCGATAACTGTCCGGAGTACAATTTGATAGAAAAAAGTACTATACTCTGAAGCAGACTCTGGTAGCCGCGGGTCGTCTCAAGAGGTGCAGATCACTTAAGTCTCTATATCAACCATGCTGTTGCGTCAAACTAGGGCACTAGATATGCATGTGCCTACGCAACAAAAATGAACAGCAAGTGTAGAATGAGTACAAAAATAACGTGTACCTAGTAAGTATCCCGTTTAATCTTGACGAAGTATAGACGAGAGGTCAACTTCCACACTTGCTAGTGGTCCAATAATGATATATCAATAATATAATAAATCGAGGATTTTATAAAAATGGTTGCAACTCAATAGCATGAAGCAAGTAATGACTTCCTTCATTAATAGGAAATTTCCAAATTCATTTTTCATCTTGTATACCTTCATTACAGTCCAGGGAGGCTATATAATCATTTACAATTTGCAAGTCAAGTAAATACAAGCATGCGCAACTCATGCCGAGGTCGTACGACCCGATCCAACAAATATTTAAATTGTGCACTGGCAGAGGGTGGAATGGTGCGAACCATAGATGCATCTATTTAATCAACCGAGACGTTCGGCCCATTCCACAATAGATAAACACATTAAAATAGTCAATTTAGAATTCATAAAGGACCAATTATCTAAGAAAAGGCAATTTCTCTTTAAAGATTCAAGCAAAACGATGTATAGCCTTTAAGAAATTTATTTACATGTTTGATATGTTTTAAGCATTTTAAATGGACAACAAGTTTTCAAATATTACATGTAAATCATGCTTTTGGGTCCTATACTATCCGGATTTAAGTATAATAGTAGCTAGGCATGGACTCTCATCACCTCGTGTGTACGTAGCCCCCACAAATAGGAGCACACATATTTAATTATTTCACCTATGGGGTTAATTTCCTGTTACAAGGTTAGAAAGGAGACTTATCTCGTCTCAAAGCTTATATCCCAATTCAAGAACACTCACAAACCTCCAAATCAGAGCCGAATGATCCAAAACGATTCAAATTGGGTTAAAACTAGTCAATACATGCTCAAGAGTTTATATTGTAATTATTAAATTAATTCCCCAACCCTAAATGCAAGGTTTATAAAATTCATCCTTGAGACCAAGTGCCCGAATCCCTGAAATTTTTGAAGAAAGTTGTTACCCATAACCTAAGAATCAAGAATATATGATTTTCCCTCCATTTCATAACAAATTTTATGGATAGATCTTGTTTTTATCAAAAACCTAGATTTTCACCTAAACCCTTTATTTTCCCTAATTTTTACATATTAATCTACTCATAATCTATGTATTTAACTCATGTTGTGTAGAAATTACTTACCTCAAAGTGCTACGTGAAAATTGCCAAAAGCTCCAAAAATAGCACAAGAGTATGAAGTGAAATGAAATAATGGCCTAAAACCAGCCTTAAAAGAGCAGGACACAACCCTCTGATGTCGCATTTGTGACACCAGGTTCATAAATGCGACAAAATCCATGCAAGTGTAAAGACTGGGCTTCAACTGTTTGGATTGCAAATGCAATCATAGAGTCACAAACGCGAACACTGCCCGGGTTGGGCCTCATCGCAATTGCAAAGCCACAATCGCAAATGCAAGGTTCACATTTGCGAACAATCTCTCGCATTTCCGAGACCTACAACTGGTGCCAAAAACATAAGAAAATCTAGTGTGTTTTCAACACCTCCCACACATCCGAAACACAACCGAGGCGCCTGGGACCCTGGACAATCACACAACTTAGTCCCATAACATAACACGAACCTGCACGAAGTCTCAAATAACATCAAACAATGCTAAAACCATGAAACACACTCCAATTCAAGATTAATGAACTTTAGAATTTCAAACTTCTGCTTTCGATGCCTAAACCTACCAAATCTCGTCCTATTGACCTAAAATTTTGGCACACTAGTCATATTCAACATTACGGACTTACTCTAACTTCCAGAATCGGAATCCGACCCTGATATCAAAATATCCCCTTCCGGTCAAACTTCTCCAAAACCTTCAAATTTTTAACTTTTGCCAAACGACTCTAAAATGACCCACGGACCTCCAAATCCACTTCCGATCGCTCTCCCAATATTAGAATCACCATACAGAGCTATTCCTAGAATTGAAATCCCAAACGAACGTTGATAACATTGACATGCATTTAAACCCAATTTTATGAAATTCTTCAAAAAAGCTAACTTCATCTATTAGGCACCGAAATGCCCCCCGGGTCATCCAAACCCAAACTGAACATATGCCCCAGTGCAAAATCATCGTACGAACCAATTGGAATCGTCGAATCCCGATTCTCAGGTCGTGTACTCATAAATAAAACCTTACTCAATTCTTTCATCTTAAAGCTTCTAAAATAGGAATTTTCTTTCCAAATCAACTCCAAACTTATTGAAATTCAATTCTGACCACGCAGACAAGTCATACTACATGAAGTGAAGCTGCGCATGGCCTCAAACTGCCAAATGACGTGCTACAGCTCAAAACGATCGGTCAGTTCGTTACATTCTCTCCCACTTAAACATATGTTCGTCCTCGAATGTGCTAAGAGTTGCATTGGAGTTTATGAAATCACAATTAAACACCTCATGCACCTACCCGTCCTACCACAACTCAGTTGAGCACATTAGCTCGAGCAAATCTAAAGATATTCTTTTTTATTCAAACAAACGAGCCTTAGATGTATTAATTACTACACGATGTACCAAAACATGAATACATACCTTTGCCAAATTCTCACAATGCACCACATCATCCACATGACCATAATAACATTCTCTGATCATAATAACTAACAATCCCTGAATCTGATGCTCACAATGCACCTCATGACATGTATAAGTCTTATTCCAACTCTTACAATTCCGCCATGACAGAAGAGAGGTGTAGAAATTCACAACCAACAGCCGAATCAACAAATAATAGAGTCTATACTCCTGACAAGCACCATTACCTCATTCTTAACCAAATAATGGCATTTGCTATTGTATATGCTTCACATAGTACGATTGCACTTCCCCTAGGTCCATTTATCTCAGCTTACCTAGTATGAACTCCTTAGGCAATAAGCCACCCTAGACATGACCAAAAGTCTCAGATGATACCAAAAAGTGCCAATAGGCAACAAACTCGGACGTGATACATAAGGAAAACGAACTCTAGAATGGACTAATTAACTCACCCAGCTAATATTGACTTTCCTCAGAAAATGGAAAACAAAACACACAAATATTAGAATACATAAAATTATACTCTACATTATACTGTTGCGGCGTGCAAACCAATCCAAATATCATTCATGTGGCGGCATGCCACCCGACCTACGTATAAAATTCACATAAGGAGATGCACTCCGAGCAAATTGCTCGTTACTACAAAATATCCAATATCAATCACAATCACACTAAGTGCATGATACCATCTCTAGGGAGACATATACCACCATAAGATACAAAACTCAAGCAGAACTAAGGTTTGATATATAACCTGAATCTCAAAAGCCATCCTGCTCACACAACGTTGTCGCTACGCGAAACCTCAACATATAAAAAATTTATCAAGCCATATCATAACTCACACGGTACCATATAGCATTACACGAAATAACCGACGACAAAAATAGCATCCAACATCCGAATACTCCTCCACAAAGATTATTATGCTGAAATGAACACATAGGGATTGATATAGAACCCGTAATCACATTTACATCCATCCAAGACCTCATGCCGATTTTGATCGCACCGCGCTAGGATAATAAACTTTCAAGGATCCATTGTAACCGCTTTCTCTTATAACTCACAAGAACAACCATCATAATTTGATTCAACCTCCACAGTCCATAATTCGATAAACTGAGTGCCCTCTAGGCATATATTCTCAAATTAGTGATACTACCATAATCTTCACACTTACTTTAAATCTTCAATCAATCAAGTGACTACATGTCACACTATCCAATCTTCCCATGAGGTATGCTCCTACGACATTCCATACTAGAAAACGAGTCTGCACATCCATACCACTGGTCACACTAATGTTGTAAAGAATACCAAGAATCCGTAAACAAGATGCAAGCCTCTGACAAAAATGCCAATCTCAGGTGACACTGAAGACAATACCAGCTTATGCCAAACACCCAATTCCCCTTCCTGCTCATCTGAGCTCATGACCATCCTCATTAAACACAAAACCACAACCTGGATACTCATTTTCAAATCCCATACCTCTCACTGCACCTAACAAGCCAATATACGATAGAACCAAAATTTTATCATAACTCCTAAACCACTAATAGGGTGAACACTTCATCATCTAGAAACTTTTACTGGACTCGTTCTAAGAGAACCCTAGTAATATGCGAGTAACTTCTAATAACTATAGGAATTTCCAACCCTCAAATCTCTCAAAGTCCATCCGTTAGCATCTCATGAACTTTCTGAATCTCTAGCAACATTCACATATTCTACCACTTCCGGATAGCTAGTAGAATTCTTCATAGAAGCTTCACCAGCCATGCGATTGCTGACTTTCTCAAAGGAGACAACCCACCTGTGGAAATTACACGTCGGCATCTTCCAACGTTGCTGCCCAGGGTATAATCACTACGACATCAATAACCTATGAGCCCGTGCTCATTCACCAACTATACAAGTGAATTCACTTCTTATGGACATCAACTAATGTGCTGCAACATATTCTAGTTCAAAGTTATATTGCATCCTTCTTCATATCTTGAAACACTCTTTCTGTTGCATCCACTCTATTTGCATTAATAGCCAATATTTTAAATTAAGCACATGGACCTAATCTCTGTCCAATAAAATTCCCAAATCACTCTAAGCTTTTCCTCTAGGTGTGTAGTTATCCTGCGACTGAAATCATATGCTACTTGGCCACTCTCCCGCCATGGCCCAAACCCCTTTTCTTTTAAGCTACTACTCAACTTCCGCTTCTTACACTTGACATTCGAGAAATTTAACCACCGCATGACACTTTCTACATGTCCTTCCTTATCCCTTATAGCTCAGCTGATGCCTTAGATCAAAATCTATCTCAGTAGAACTTTAATCAATAGATCACTACTAGCTTTAAACCTTTTCGAAGATCATCTTTTATCGAGTCGTCAACGTTAGAAACATCGATTCAATCCTAGACCATCGTATCCTATGATCTCAGATAGGCACTTGTTCTATACTTTCTTACAATATCTTGTACCATAAACGATTTGTAGAAGATCGTGAAACCGGCGAACATAACATATTCAATCGAGGACGATGACACCACGTAGCAAATAAAAATTCTACCTCACTTGAAAACACCAAGTCTCGTACCCTATCCACCCAAATCTAAAAATTTATAGTCTGATTGTCTTTCCTCCAACAGAACTAAATTACTGAATCTTTGAATCATGCTCTGAGTGAACCTGTCACGACGCAATCTCCATACCCGGTCGTGATGGCGGCTCTCGTGAAGACAAGGCCAGCCAACTAACCCAATTCGTTTCTTTAACACTTACTAAACATAAATAGATGGAAAATGCAACTTAAAGAACATTAATTATCAACATTATAGCCTAACTCAGCCCGACCAGGGTGTCACAAGTCACGAGCATCTAGGAGGATTTTTATTACAATTTCAAAGTCTATAATACATAAAATAAAAATCCGAAAATCAAGAAGAAGAAGAAACTCGGTGCCGCGAACACCGGCGGTCACCTTGCTTAGATACGATAGCAATACCTTCAATCCGCCATTAACCCGCTACCGGGTGAACAGTACCTGCAACTGCACGCGAGGTGCAGGGAGTAAAGTGAGTACTTCCAACTCAGTGGTAATAAGAGCGAATAATATCTGAGCGATAAGAAAACACGTATGAGCACTCCAAAATGCTATAAAACACTGTACAACCCTTTGAGAAAAATAGTAAAATCGTAACACTATGAAAATCCTTTAGAAAATCTCAAGCTCAGTTAAAAAATCTCTTTTCAAATATCCTTTTTCCAACAGTCAAGCATATGAATGCTATATCAGATAGTGCACGTCGAAACATAAATCAGCCCCTTGGGCACAACACTCCTTAACATATAACACCAGGGTATCTGGTCAACAAGGCAAGTAATAACATGTATGCCAATGATATGTGAGTGCTAAAAGTCATGCCACGTAGTACAAACAGGAACGAATGCATGAATGCAATGCAATGCACATGACCGCTGCGGCGCGCAGCCCGATCCATTTGGGTACCCGCGCTCATTAGGGGTGTGTACAGACTCCGGAGGGGCTCCTACAGCCCAAGTGATATAATACTGCGGTGTGTAGTCCGATCTACATATTATATCACTGCGGCATGCAGTCCGATCCATATAATATAATACTGCGGCGTGCAGTCCGATCCATGCATGTATATGTATATACTCCTGCGGCGTACAACCCGATCCATATCTCAGTCCAGAAATGCGCACATAACACTGCTGCGGTGCGCAGCCTGATCCATGCTCAGTCCAGCAATGCACATAAGCTCCTTGGGAAATAGTAAAATACCAGTTCTCAACTCAAAACGTCAGAAAAATATCATTTAAGTTTTCAAATCTTAGAAAGATGGCTGAGTTTGCAAAACAGTATTTAGAACCTTGGACTGAGATGAAATAATATGCAACGTAATGCAAAAAGAGTGATATCAATCCCTGAAGGATTCAAATAATCGGCACGAAGCCCAAAACATGGCAATCAGCCCAAATCATGATAGCATCAAGTAGTTTTCAGTCAATCACGCAGTAAAATCAACAACCGGGACGGACCAAGTCACAATCCCCAACGGTGCTCTACCCCACGCTCATACCTGGCGTGCAAGTCACCACAATACAGCACTATGATGTGCAAATTCTGGGTTTCAAACCCTCAGGATATCATTCACAAGTATTACTCACCTCGAACCAGTGAAATTCCTCGCTCGCGACGCCTTTGCCCCTCAAATTGGCCTCCACGCGCGTCGAATCTAAAAAAAAACAAAGTGAATACATCACAATATACAAATGGGACAACATCCAATCGAAAACAATCGAAATATAGCAAAAATCTCGAAACTAGCAAAACCCGAGCCCCGGGCGTGCTTCTCGAAAAATTACAAAACTCACAATACCGGATTCCTCGTTTTGCCACATGTCCGAACATACCAAGAATTTCCAAATCCGAGCTCAAATGACCTATCAAATTCCAATTTGAATTATCAAAACTCAAGCCCTGGTTCTTCACTTTTTAACCAATTTCCATGAATTTAAAGGTTAAAATCACAATTAGATGATGTTTCTAGGCCATGGGACTTACCTCTAATCATTCCTCCTTGAATCCCTCTTTAATCTCGCCTCAAAGCTCTCAAATCTTGCAAAAAAAGGGTGGAAAATGAACCCAAGTCGCGGATGAAATGTCCTTAAAACATTCTGCCCAGGCGACCCTTTTACCCTACGCGAACGCGGTCAACACCCCCGCGTTTGCAATGAACAAATTCCATTGACCACAAATTACCTCTACGCGAACGCTGCTCCAAGCCCGCGAACGCGATGATCCAGCTCATCCTCTTACGAGAACGCGTTCAACCAACCGCGATCGTGATGCCTCTGACCTTCTCCTTACGCGAACGCGAACCCAGGTGTCGCAAACGTAATGAACAAAAGAGGCAGGGCCCCTGGCCCCCTTCTACGCGAACGCGATGGTCTGCAAAGTTCCTCATCACGAACGCCTTCTTAAGGCTGCGAACGCGAAGACCAATTTTGCTCTGCAACAGCTTGGCAATTTTCTGCAACTTTTCAAGGTTCAAAACCTCCGTTTAGCCATCCGAAATCATCCCGAGGCCCCCGGGACCTCAACCAAAGACACCACCACATCCCAAAATGTCATACAAACTTGTTCCAATCATCCAAACACATCAAACAACACTAAAATCATCAATTCACATCGGATTCAAGCCTAAGTTTCTTAAAAACTTCCGAATTGCACATTCGATCAAAAACCCGACCAAACGATGTCCGAATGACCTGAAAATTTGCACACATATCCCACATCACCCAACGAAGCTACTGCAACTCTCCGAATTCTATTCCGACCCTCGGATCAAAATCTCACCTATCAACCGGAATTCGCCAAAATACTAACTTTGCCAATTCAAAACTAATTCCACACCGAGCCTCCAAAATCAATTCCGATCACACTCCTAAGTCACAAATCATCCCCCGAAGCTAACCAAATCACCGGAATTCACATCCGAGCCCTCTAACTATATAGTCAACTTCCGGTTGACTTTTCCAAAACAAGCTTCCTTTTAAGAGGCTAAGTGCCTCATTTCCAACTTAAACCAATTCAATTCTATCCGATCCATTCAAATACTGATATTGAAAAATAGAGCAACATAATATGAGGGAAACGGGGTGGTAACTCATGTGACAATGGGTCAGGTCGTCACATCCTCCCCAACTTAAACAAACGCTCGTCCTCGAGCGTGCCCAGAGTTGTCATAGAAGCCAACCAATAACTAAACAACCTTACCAGGCATATACCCGGGGTGATCCCACGTCACCCTATCTCTTATAGGTCCGACAACACAACATGGCTGAAATTACCCAATCCAGTCTAGCCCATAATTCACAGAACTACTTTTTCACTTCTGAAACCATCAACACGATCAAACCTCGCACCTATACTTTGAATAGTCCCGAACCGGCTGTAATAACCCATACTTGCAACCTCAATGAAATCACATGATATACCACATAATCCAGCACCTGCAACGATAACTTCTATTCACAGCAGCTGTCCACAACAACCATATACCGATAGAAACCTCTTATTAGCTAAAGCCCCATTCAACCACTTCATATCCTATTAATGATAATGAAACACACAGCAAACCGTAACCATTTCTCAGATCAACCACTCATGAAACCACTTCCTTTTTGACTAATACCACAGCAGATTTCCAAGCCAAACCTCGATATAAATCCTCTAACCAGCCGATATCACATCGGTTCACATTTACTAATGACTCCAATGATCACCTGGAATTCAACGCACCACTCTGGTGATATGATATCTCATCACCGGCCTATCCCACAACTTGCATAATCCACGCACCAATGGTGGGTGGTCTGAACATACTAAAATCATGACAAATGGCTCAAACATAAGAGCTGTAACTCAAATTCCTCGGTACCGTCACAATACAAGGCTGGGACCCCATCCCACATCATAGAAATAGAATACTTGAATCTACCCCGAAGGGTCTAATCTCCACGTAGCTTCGCTACAATGCACGATCTTATCCAAACACTGTTACACATGAAGCAGCTCAAGTCACCATGCTCAAAAGTAGACAGCCACGCATAGATTGGTGTCTAAAACCAAGCAATCTATCACACCCACGGTGAAGTAAGTAATATACACCCTTTAATCTTGAAAGGACATAAACGATGCGCCATTCGCCGAGCAACACCCAATACGGACTTTCTTTAGTTATCAGGAGGCAAGGCATACAAAATAACATATGGGAAAACTATTCTCAACATCACACTATTGCGATGTGCAACCCGATCCAAATAACATACCCGTGGCGGCGTGCCACCTGATCCACACAAATATCTCACATAGGGAGA
This sequence comes from Nicotiana glauca, assembly GCA_026770625.1. Lineage (NCBI taxonomy): Eukaryota > Viridiplantae > Streptophyta > Magnoliopsida > Solanales > Solanaceae > Nicotiana > Nicotiana glauca. Next base: position 43,678 of record MU734626.1, read on the forward strand.
TGCATATCGAGCCAACTTTGCTCATTACAACAAAATACTGAGTGCATAACAATATCTACATATAGCTTTATAAGCTACAAAACTCAAGCACAATCCGAAAATCATAATGCCTCACAACACCGAAAAAGCATCTCATAGATCTCCCCAGATCACTAACAAGCTCAATAACGAGAGGTAAAACCTATCCCTTAACAATACATATCATGGACAACCAAGCCATCTCAATCTGAATACGTAGCCACATCGGCCTGCCGACGAACTCAATGCCAAGAAGCCTGAAGCTGCTCCTTCCACTTTTTATAACTCTTGCTGGAGCCGTACGATACGGTGCCCGGCACCCAATAAATGCTAAAACCTGCAATCTCACCCGATGACATGCCCGGCCACAAGGAACGCATCCGAAAAAGTCCTTCAGTACCGGAACTGAATCAATGGTAGAAACCTCTATACTGACATCCGTCACAAAGGCCCAATTAGGGAAAGCAATCCTTCCCAGCCATCCGTTGATCTTTGGAATGCCAACCGCTCTGCTATATCATAATCCGATGCACCTCGCCAGGCAACCGATGGCATTTCTGACATAGCCCATAGCACAATAGTCTAGAACAACCAACATTGCGACAACCCCTCTGCAACTCAGCATCATATAAAAAAATCTAACATACCAATAAAGAAGGACCCACTCGGGCCTTCAATCCCAATAGACGCTAACGGTACCAATACACACTATCCACAACCACTACATAGCCTGAACATGAGAACTCCCAGTCTCCAACTCCACATAGCACACGAATTACTATACCTGATCCCAAATTCTACAGTATAGTTACATATTGCACCTCGAGTACCCAATCATTCTTCGAAGATATTCTAAAATTCTCCTGTGCCATCAAACACACTCAGATATCAGCAGTCGATGCCGCAACACTACCAAACTGCCATCAACTTAATCACATTGCCCTTTTTCTGAAACGTATACCCTTGTCAAATCACTATGATTAGCAGCACAGTTTCCTTAGTCATATGAGGATCACTCGCCCTAATCATCTGAAGATCGATTCTTAAATAACCTGCAGCTGCTCATGCCGCTTAAGAATTTAATGACTTTCCATCCCGAACTAAACCGAGCCTTACACATACAAATCCCAATCCTCCACAACATATCGCATATACCATGTCACACTAGGATACATGAGAACTTTTATCTCCCTTCCGTGCCGCAGACATCGACGCACTCAACTAGTCAATAGCTTTCATTGATCCCATTTAGAAGAAAAATCGTTACACACTCCATGCTTCGCATACCCATAAGAAATATACCCATCTTCGAACCACGGTAAAACCCAACAAGAACTTTCTCCCAATTCCATCGATCAAATTTCCTTTCTGATTCATCATCAACTTGATATTTCTCCCTTGCTGTAGCATCACAATGCCTCAATCCAGGCCTACCACAGGAGATTCGAACATAAGACCACACTATCTAGGACTCATAGGCCACTGAATACTCTCTCAATGCTTCCCAGAAATAACACGTTCCAGAATACTTTACTTGAAGAACTTCCTGCGAACCCGAATTCACTGCCATTACTTTCCAGTTGTCGATACATAGGATCCCATAATAACATAAAAATACCACTAGCCTCGACATTCCCCGATGAATGAACAGTCTCTGACCACATACACAACCTTGACACACCTAATTGATACATGAACAATCTTGAACACATTAAAACCATTCACGAGAGTCATTCACTCTTATTCAAACTGCAATTTACCTGACTTAACGAACAGAACCACTCGTGCCTTATTAGCACTCTGACACCGAAGGATATGACCTCATTCCAATACAAACGAACATCTTCCTTCTCTATACACTGAGCATTCTTTATCAACAACAGCTCAAGACATCCTAATATTTCCTCACCTCTACGAAGCACCATATAACCTTTATCAAAATCTTTTTGCTTCACTCGTGCCATCCTCGGCTAATTTTCTGCAGCCAGGAATGATCCGCCAGCATACCTCAAAAAGGAACCAACATAGCACATAACCGTACAATCAGCTAATCAACAGCAACCTCCCCAACTTGGCTTGAAGCCATCTATCAGGACACATTCAATAACCCGTAATACTTTTACTCTAATGATGCCACTGTATTATTGTGAGATTAAACTCAAATCATCTACTAGTTTATGAAAACACAGATCCTCGGACACTGAAATCCTCTACAAATGTCGCATTCATCCCCACATCAGCTGAGTCCACTCTCTTAAGCGACCCGAATTTATCAAATTTCAACATGTACCCTTCAATTACACGTGAGATCTTCTAACAGTATACATAAGAATCGTTCCCCGTAGGAGCACTCCGCAGGAGATATCCCACCTGCTTCGCCTCAATTTAGTATTTCAGCACACCTTCCACCATCTTACACATAACACATCCATTAAGTCTTCCTGATTCTGAACTCATATCGCCACACGTAGTGTACTTCACTTCCCAACTAGGAGACACGAAAATATTCTTCACGCGCCCATATTCGAGCTACACATCAAACCACAATAGGAAACGAATCACTTAACAGTTTATCTATTATCCCGCAGACTTCTTCGTCACTACCACGTCATATAATAATATCTCACAATACTAACATACTCATCATATGAATACCAAACCGCCATTCCGGCTAATAGAGACAATACCGAACACATAAGTTCACAACACTTGCTCACATGATCAGTACCTCAGTGCTCCAGTCATAGGCAAGATCCGACCTCAAGTCCTCCAGACTGGCCCAACATCAAACTCACAGAATCACATCTCGCCCCTCGATTGAGGAATCTCAAGCCATTAGGGCACTTACAATACCGAGCGCTCATGTGCGCATACAAATGCGTGGAAGGAATTTCAAGAGTTATATTTCAAGATGAATCAACTACGCATGATAGGAATTTCCAAGAAAGTGAAGTTTTCCTAAAGATTCTGCAGCCTCTCGAGGATAAATACAGACGTCTCCGTACCGATCCGCGAGACTCTACTAAACATGCTCATGACCCGTGAGACCTAGTAACCTAGGCTCTGATACCAAATTGTCACGACCCAATCTCCATACTCGATCGTGATGGCGCCTCTCGTGAAGACAAGGCTAGCCAACTAACCCAATTCATTTCTTTAACACTTACTAAACATAAATAGATGGAAAATGCAACTTAAAGAACATTAATTATCAACATTATAGCCTAACTCAGCCCGACCGGGGTGTCACAAGTCACGAGCATCTAGGATGATCTTTATTACAATTTCAAAGTCTATAATACATAAAATAAAAATCTGGAAATCAAGAAGAAGAAGAAACTCAGTGCCGCGAATGCCGGCGGTCACCTTGCTTAGCTATGATAGCAATACCTTCAATCCGCTATTAACCCGCTACCGAGTGAACAATGCCTGCAACTACACGCGAGGTGTAGGGAGTAAAGTGAGTACTTCCAACTCAGTGGTAATAAGAGCGAATAATATTTGAGGGATAAGAAAACATGTATGAGCACTCCAAAATGCTATAAAAGACTGTACAACCCTTTGAGAAAAATAGTAAAACCGTAACACTGTGAAAATCCTTTAGAAAATCTCAAGCTCAGTTAAAAAATCTCTTTTCAAATATCCTTTTTCCAACAGTCAAGCATATGAATGCTATATCAGATAGTGCAAGTTGGCACATAAATCAGCCCCTTGGGCACAACACTCCTTAACATATAACACCAGGTTATCTGGTCAGCAAGCCAAGTAATAGCATGTATGCCAATGATATGTGAGTGTTAAAAGTCATGCCACGTAGTACAAACAGGAATGAATGCATGAATGCAATGCAATGCACATGACCGCTGCGGCACGCAGCCCGATCCATTTAGGTACCCGCGCTCACTGGGGTGTGTACAGATTCCGGAGGGGCTCCTACAGCCCAAGCACTATAATACTGCGGCGTGCAGTCCGATCCACATATTATATCACTGCGGCGTGCAGTCCGGTCCATATAATATACTACTGTGGCGTGCAGTCCGATCCATATAATATACTATTTCGGCGTGCATTTCGATCCATGTATGTATATGTATATACTGCTGCGGCGTGCAGCCCGATCCATATCTCAGTCAAGAAATGCAAACATAACACTGCTGCGGTGCGCAGCCCGATCCATGCTCAGTCCAGCAATGCACATAAGCCCCTTGGGCAATAGTAAAATAGCAGTTCTCAGCTCAAAACGTCAGAAAAATATCATTTAAGTTTTCAAATCTTAGAAAGATGGATGAGTTTGCAAAACAGTATTTAGAACCTTGGAATGAGATCAAATAATATGCAACGTAATGCAAAAATAGTGATATCAATCCCTTAAGGATTCAAATAATCGGCACGAAGCCCAAACATGGCAATTAGCCCAAATCATGATAGCATCAAAGTAGTTTTCAGTCAATCACGCAGTAAAATCAACAACCGGGACGGACCAAGTCACAATCCCCAACGGTGCTCTACCCCGCGCTTATACCTGGCGTGCAAGTCACCACAATACAACACTATGATGTGCAAATCTGGGGTTTCAAACCTTCAGGATATCATTCACAAGTATTACTCACCTCGAACCGGTGAAATTCCTCGCTCGCGATGCCTTTGCCCCTCAAATTGGCCTCCACGCGCGTCGAATCTAACCAGAAACAAAGCGAATACATCACAATATACCAATGGGACAACACCCAATCGAAAACAATCGAAATATAGCAAAAATCTCGAGACTAGCAAAACCCGAGCCCCGGGCCCGCTTCTCGAAAATATTTACAAAACTCATATTACTGGATTCCTCGTCTTCCCACGAGTCCGAACATATCAAGAACTCCCAAATTCGAGCTCAAATGTCCTATCAAATTCCAATTTGAATTATTGAAACTCAAGCCCTAGTTCTTCACTTTTAACCAATTTCCATGAATTTAAAGGTTAAAATCATAATTAGATAATGTTTCTAGGCCATGGGACTTACCTTCAATCATTTCTCCTTGAATCCCTTTTCAATCTCGCATCAAAGCTCTCAAAGCTTGCTAAAAAATGGTGGAAAATGAACCCAAGTCGCGGATGAATTGTCCTTAAAACATTCTGCCCACGCGACCATTTTACCCTACGCGAACGCGGTCAACAACCCAGCGTTCGCAATGAACAAATTCCGTTGACCACAAATTACCTCTACACGAACGCGGCTCCAAGCCCGCGAACGCGATGATCCAGCTCTTCCTCTTACGCGAACGCGTTCAACCAACCGCGATCGCGATGCCTCTGACCTTCTCCATACGCGAACGCGAACCCAGGTGTCTCGAACGCAATGAACAAAACAGGCAGTGCCCCAGGCCCCCTTCCACGTGAACGTGAAGCACCTCTTGCGAACACGATGGTCTGCAAAGTTCCTCATCGCGAATGCGTTCTTAAGGCTGCGAACGCGAAGACCAATTTTGGTCTGCAACAGCTGGGCAATTTTTTGCTACTTTTCAAGGTTCAAAACCTCCGTTTACCCATCCAAAATCATCACGAGGCCCCCGGGACCTCAACCAAAGACACCAACACCTCCCAAAACATCATACGAACTTGTTCCAATCATCCAAACACATCAAACAACACTAAAATCATCAATTCACATCGGATTCAAGCCTAAGTTTCTTAAAAACTTCCGAATTGCACATTCGATCAAAAACCCGACCAAACGATGTCCGAATGACCTGAAAATTTGCACACATATCCAAAATCACCCAACGAAGCTACTGAAACTCTCGAAATTCCATTCCGACCCTCGGATCAAAAGCTCACCTATCAACCAGAATTTGCCAAAATGCTAACTTCGCCAATTCAAGCCTAATTCCACACCGAGCCTCCAAAATCAATTCCGATCGCACTCCTAAGTCACAAATCATCCCCCGAAGCTAACCAAATCACCGGAATTCACATCCGAGCCCTCTAACTATATAGTCAACTTCCGGTTAACTTTTCCAACATAAGCTTCATTCTAAGAGGCTAAGTGCCTCATTTCCAACTTAAACCAATTCAATTCTATCCAATCCATTCAAATACTAATATTGAAACATAGAGCAACATAATATGGGGGAAATGGGGCGGTAACTCACGTGACAACGGGCCGGGTCGTCACAGAACCTCCTTTCCAGTCATTCACTGCCCTGACACATAGGCAAGAATCCTACCATCACATCAATATTGTGTGATAACTTGTTCATAAGCATCATAGCAACTTGCACAGTGCCTCAAAACTGTCAGAAGTACAGATAGCTTAAACGACAGGATATCCTACCGCAAGGTGACGAAAATAGTCCAATGAACTACGTAGAGAGAAATCTCGCACCACATCTGTAGTACCATCAAAATTACTCAATTCATGATTTATAATAAGATCTTCATCCCGCAAAAGAACGAGTAGGAAGGAAACAAAGCCATAAGCCTCAAAGGAATCAAATCGCACGATTAGGAATCAAGAAAGAAAGTGCTTCTAACAACCCGATAGCCTCTCCAAGATAAGTACAAACATCTCCGTACTGATTCATAAGACTCTACTAAAATCTCTCATGACTCATGAGACCTACATGAACCTAGTGCTCCTATACCATGTTGTCACGATCCAAAAAGCACTAAGGATCGTGATTGCGCTGGACACTAGTGTCAGGCAAGCCAACACAAGAAGTTAATTAAATTCCCATTTTTGTATTTATTGAAATCATTTATTTTATAAATTAAAAGATAATTATGAAATTCACTGAACAAACTTAATGTTGAATAAGCCCGTAATCATCCCAGAACCTGGTGTTACAAGTGCATGAACAATTTTTAGGAAATAAAGTACAACACGATAACTGTCCGAAGTACAATTGGAGATAAAAGAACTAATATACTCTGAAGGAGACTCTGCTGGCTGCAGGTCATCTTGACAGGTGCAGCTCAACTAAATCTCTGTATCAAGCATGCTGCTGCATCAAACTAGGCCACTAGATATGCATGTGCCGATACAACAAAAATGCACAGCAAGTGTAACATGTATAAAAAACAACGTGTACCCTTTAAGTTTCCTATCTAATCTCGAAGAAGTGGAGATGAGAGGCCAACATCGACACTTTCTAGTGGTCCAATAATGATATATCAAAAATATAATAAATCGAGGATTTTTAAAAAAATGGTGTTAACTTATTAGCATGAAGAAAACAAATCGTTCCTTCATTAATAGGGAATTTCCAAATTCATTGTCATCATTGATATTTTCATTACCGGCCATGTAGGCAATATCATCTTTTACAATTTGCAAGTCAAGAAAATACAAGCATGCACAAATCATACCGAGGTCGTACGTCCCAATCCAATAAATAGTTAAAATGTGCACTGCCAGAGGGTCGAATGGTGAGAACAATAGATGCATCTATTTAATCTATCGAGGCGTTCGGCCCATTCCACAATAGATAAAGACATTCCAACAGTCAATCAAGAATTCATCGACGAGCAATTATCCAAGAAAAGGCCATTTCGCTTTAACAAGTAAAGAAAACAATGTCTAGCCTTTTAGAAATTTATTTACATGTTCGATATGTTTTATGCTTTTTAAATTGACAACAAATTTTGAAATATACAAGTAAAGCATGCTTTTGTGTCCTAGGCTACCATAACTTAACCATAATAGTAGCTACACACAGACTCTCGCCACGATGTGCATATGTAGCCCCTACAAATAGGAGCACACATATTTATTTATTTCACCTATGGGGTTAATTCCCTCTTACAAGGATAGAAATGAGACTTACCTCGTCTCAAAGCCAATATCCGAATTAAAAAACGCGCTCAAACCTCTAAATCGGAGCCGAACAAATCTAAAAACTATTAAAATGGGCTAGGAATTAGTCAATACATGCTCAAGAGTTCGTATTCTAATTATTAAAATAATTTTCCAACCCTAAATGCAATGTTACTAAATGCCAAGGATACCAAAATATCTGGTGTGCTTTCAACTCCTCCCATACGTCCGAAACACACATGAGGCCCCGGGGACACTGTCAAATCGTACAACTCAATCCCATAACATAACACTGACCTGCACGAAGCCTTAAATCACATCAAACAATGCTAATACCATGAATTACAGTCCAATTAAAGCTTAATGAAATTTATAACTTCAAACTTATACTTTCGATGCCTAAACCTATTGTTGATACCCAATTGTTCCCTTTATATTTTTAATATGCATAAATACTTCCCAAATAGCATATATATGAATATATAAGCATTCACGAGGGTTTTATAATTTCCACATAATTTTAAATATTTTAAATTGATTTATTTCCTATCTTTTTAATCATAAATTCCCTAATAATTATCCCTCAAATTATTGTTAAGGTGATTTAGTCATTTAATTTCTATTTTTATGCCAAAATTAGGTTAAAATATTTTGTATGTATTTTTATAATTGCATTTTGTATTTTTAGAACTAAATTGCATATAATTGCTATATTAGCCCATTAATATATAATTATATTTCTGCGCATACAATCGACCTTCTATATTTTTAAAAAGTTGGAAATCTATTTCAAATTAAATTTGTAAACAAAATTATTTTCCAAAAATTATTTATTATTTACTATAAAATATATAGGGATAAAATGGCTACTTAAAGCATGGCCAGATTGGCGTTTCAATTTTAGCCCAATTTTAACCCAACCCCAGCCCAATTGCTAATCATGTTACCCGACCCAGGACCCAATAACCCCTGCCGAACCCAAAACCATATTAAATCATGCTCGTTGATCTAAATGATCAATGACCCTCGTCCGTTCATACTATTTTTAACTCTGAACGACCCCCAACCCTAAACCATTTTCCAAATTCGCTGCCTCTGTATTTTCTCATCTCCTCTCCTCTCAACATAATCCTAGGCCCTTTAACCGCTGACCTCTCTTTCTCCAGTTTTCTTTGGTGATTTTCCTTCAACTCCTAAGCCTCCAATGGCTCCTCTAAATGGTATGCATGCCTTCTTTAAGGTCTTCAAGGGCCTGGGACCACGCAGACTTGCATCTAGGGTTTGTCATTTGTCTGTTATTGGCTGCTTCAGTATGATTTCGAGCGAAATCATGCTGTATTTGTTACGATCCTTGGGTTTCTAGACATGTTCTTTCATATCTCTTTGGGTTTCTTCTAAAACCCTAATTTCTGCCTACATCTCCTAGATATGTACAATTTTAAAGCGATTTGAGTTTGTTTCGTTGATGTTTTACACAATTCTTGTAACTCTTTACAAGAACCATGTGATTTCAAGTGTTTTCGTCTTCTTCTAAAAAATTTTATTTTCCGAACTTCTTTTAAAAATTTATTTTAAACTTGTTTTTCTTGTTTAAACATCTATTTCTTGCATATTTCAACTGATTCTGTGAGTTTACTACCTCGTCAGCTTCCCGATGTTAAAAGCCCTAAGTTTCAAGTTTTTCTTCGTTAGGGTTTGTGTATTAGCATGATTGATCGCAACTTGTATGGGTTCTGTGACTATCTTGCCTCGAATATGTTCTAACTTAGTTTTTAGCCTAACTTATATCACCTCTATGTGTTTGTGTTCATCCTGACCGGTCAATACTTGCCTCTCTGCTTACTGTGTTTAGTTACTACTATGTCACCATTTTTATATGCTAAAACTCTCTCTTTGATTGACTCTGAACTCCTTGTTTCTTGTATTGATTTGAAAACTTCCTATTTAAACTTGGGACCCCTTTTCACCTCCTTAAATTAGTAATTTTGAATCCCTTGATTTAATGATTGATTATATGATAATTTTCGCTTATTTCCATATTCTGCAACTTAATTTAGTTTTCTTACCTTATTTGGATAACCGAGTATTTTACTGATTTTTCATTAGATGTTTCCTTAATTAAACCCTTACCTTATTTGGATAACCGAGTATTTTACTGATTTTTCATTAGATGTTTCCTTAATTAAACCCTTATGTACTTACCCCTAATTGCTATTTTGTACCTTATGCTCTACTTGATTTCTTTCCTTAATCATTTATGCCTATTATTGTTGTTTGATTACACCTTAATTAAATGGGTACTCGCATTGATTCGATTCTGATTAGTACGTGGTTCCATAATTACTATACTACTATGATTCTTTCCTTACTTTACCTAATTTTCGAACGATTATATATACACACTTCTCATTAACACAAAGACACGAAGACATTGGTTCCAAAACTCTCTCTCTCACTCTAAAGGCTTTATGCTTTCTTTCTTCGTTACCTGCTACCATTTGAATTTGCCGACTGGAAGCCAAGGCTAATTATTGTGCTCCCTTGCTCCTCACTTTGCGTTTACTGCCTTCTTTACTAGTATGTTCTAATTTCAAAAACAATATGGTAACTTTATTACTTCAATTCATCCAGTTTCTACTTTGCTTTTACTTATGGTTTTGTTGTGAAACCTATAGCTACTATATTTACATGATTAACATGTTCTGTGCTCCCCTTCCTTAGGATCAGTATGAGCATGTTACCCTTTCTATGTAGTCTATCTCCATGTAATCTTGCTCTATCTGGATTCTGATATGGATCTCCTTGTAAAGTAGTCCGCACTCCTAAACATCTAGGATTGATTCCTAAATCATGTTGATCCTATACTGAATCCTTTAAGCATTATTGATCATATGACTATGTCTAATCAGTGTGTTTGAGCATAATTCCAAAGATTTATGCTTTCTATGTGTTTACCATTATGTGTTTCACCTGTCCTCAATTCCCATTTACCCCTTTGTAAAGGCTTGTGGTGTTAAATCTTCTTTGTTCTGTGTGTAATGCTAAACCTATTTTGGTTTTAAAACTTGTCTTTTGTTTGTGGACTACCCTAATCTTTTCAAAAACTATCTCATTGAATAACTCCTCTGTTGTTTCACAAAATTATTTTCCAATATCCTGTCATTATTGTTTTCCTATGTCAAGCACTCTCACTCTATTCTTAGGTCACTAGGTTGTGTGCCCTCTAGTGTGTGTACTGCCTTGGGATCCTCTTGAGAACACTCAGAACTCTGGCACACTAAGGTTGGCACTTCCACACTGCACTTACTCAATTTGGTTACCAAGCTTAGGTGTAAGCACTGTCCAAGGATCCTTGAGATCCTTAAGGAACTTTGATGCACCTAGACAATGACACTGTCTATGGAATTTTGGCATTTTAGGCTATTTGAGGATTTGGAAATCTGGGCCTATATGTAGGCTCCCTATAGAATAACTTCTTATTTTTCTAATCTACTTAGGTAATAAATTTATATGGTCTATAATAACTTGTAAACGAATATTGGGTTACTAGTGAAATAGGGTGGGTAGTTACATGTTTCTAGGGTAATACGAGTAGAAACCATGCCTGTAGGACTTTATATTTTGCTATGTTTTCCTTTATAAGTAGAAACCATGCCTATACGACATTACATTTTGATGTGATTGCCTTACAAAGTAGAAACCATGCCTATAGGATTTCATCTTTTTGTATGATTAGAAATCCTGCCTATAGGTCTCAAGTTATTCCGTAATAGAAATCATGTTTATAAGTCATAAAATCAACTACACAAGTAGATGTCATGCCTATAAGGATTAAAGAGTCTGTTTTAAAAACCTTCCTTGTTTTACTATATCAAACGTAGTCATCAGTATTCCGCGTATAGGCAAGCCTATAAGGTGTTTTTCAAATCTTGCAACTCTGAAACTATTTCTGTGACATAATGTTGTTCTGGTTTAACATGCTTTAAAATCAGTAGGCAACTGATTGAGTCATTACTTTTGAGTTTATAAAATAAATTTCCTGTCTTCGGTATATTCACGTAGACATCATGCCATAGGATACTGCTTTACAAAAGTCCCTTATTTGTGCTTGAGTCATGCTGTTTATGTGTGTTATTTGAGGAGGTCAACTTGAGCCTCTAATTGCTCCTTTTGTGTATTATATGCTAAAGTCATAATTGTTCTCGCATGTCACCTTAGTATTTTTCACCTCTAAAACCTCAAGGGTCTGTCTAGAACCACCTATATGTAGAGGTCCTAATTTCCTCCAGGATTATTAAGAAGGGACACGTAATATAAATCAATAGAGATCGTTGATAACACTCACTTTAATGACCACTAAGGGGATGGGAAGGGTAGATATGGGACATGATGACTACGCGGTAATGTCACGTGTAGCCCCTGATTTAAGAGTGTTTACCGGACATTGTGTGGGGTAATTGTCACGACCCAATTCCCAATACCTGGTCGTGATGGCGCCTCTCGTGAAGACAAGGCCAGCCAACAGCCCTAAATCCTCTCTTCTACACCAATTAAACATAATTGCATAGAAAATACAACTTATTGGCATGTAAAACTATTAATTTCATCCCAATAAAACCCGACCGGGGTGTCACAAGTCACGAGCATCTAACGAGTAGTGAACACTACTATTGGGCCAACATAGTATATACATACAAGGTAAAATTGGAATTTCAAAGACGGGATGCAGTGCCGCGAAGCCTTCAATCCTGCTAATAACCCGTTACCGGGTGAATAATACCTGCAACTGTACGCAAGGTGCAGGGAGTAAAGTGAGTACTTCCAACTCAGTGGTAATAAAAGTGAATAACAACTGAAAGTACAAAATCCCAAAAAGGCACAAATAATGCTATCTTAAGCAGTAAACCAA
>MU734630.1:21474-47154 GCA_026770625.1 Nicotiana glauca
AAGATGAACTTTTCCCTCAAGAATCTCTCCTCCCTCTCTCTTATTTTGTTCAGAGAATGTGTAAAAATGAGGGGTTAGGGCTTTATTTTAGAAAGGGGGTCGGGTTTTAAAATTAGAAAATAGAAGCCCGGGGTGAAATCTGCGGTCGCTTCTGCGATCGCAGAGTAAACACACGGTCCGCATAATGGACCGCAGAATTGCTCCTCAAAAACCAAATGTTCTGAAACAATCTGCGATAAGAATGCGGTCCGCATTCATGTTCTGCAGTCGCATAATGCGCCGCAGAATTGACCGCATTTTAACTTCAATTTTTGACAAATCTTCTGTTACACTCTACAGTAGGAATGTGGTCCGCATAGCTGATCTGCGACCATATTCTTGACCGCAAAAATGACAATTTTCTAGAAAAAATTATTCTTTTGATTTTTAAAGATTAGATCACCACCGAGGGTCCGAACCGCGGCGAGCTTCCGAGCCGCGAAGAATTCTACACATTCCTAACACAATATTCGGACCTTGACACTATGAGCCACTAGGTTTTAAGCACAAAATTTTACAGGGCCTTACAAAAGCTGGAAAGGTACAACTTTAAACCACCTACTACAATTGAACTAGAATAAGAATAAACACAATGGAACTGGTTATTCTATCTCGTTCAAGTAGCTTCAGGAATGCACACTTAAATATCACATAAATTGCTTGCAAAATTGCCTTGCTCTTTTCCTCTCAATTTAGTTTAACTTCTGCGTATGTGCAATACCTGTAAAAGAGAACACCCACTGTTATTTAATATGTTAGTAATTAGAGCTTGATTGGGACTCAATTGCTGATCTTCCATCGAAGTTGAGTCCTTGAAAAACACAAACTCCAACCATATCCTTTATCCGGATTGTGTCCTCTTCCCATAAAGAGACTTTCTCTCCTCATCTAATATGCAACCTTTTCGATTAGTTCAGGAGATATTGCTGCTTGATCACTGAGACTTATCTCTTTCACGTGTATCTCACATGTCTAGTTTATAAATACTATGCCTCACATGATGGACCTTGTCCATGACTGAGTTCATTTGTCATTCTTCAAAACCTTAGCTGAACTTGGGCCAACAGGTAGTTAGCTTTTTCTTTAGGTTTGTGACTTCTCCATCATATTTCATTTTCAATTGCCGGACAAACTCTACACGTCCCTCTTTGTTATTTGCCAATTGTGTCCGGGCTCTTGCCAGACTACCCTCGGATTTTTCCAAATCATCCTCGTACTCATATATTTTCTTTCTAAGACCATTTATTATTTTTTCATCTACTCTGCTTCTTTACTGGTTTTCAACATTTATCCTCATTTTTTAGATTTGGGTTCGAAGGGCTTTGTTTTCTTGGGCTAACTTCTTCTCTCTTATTCATCAGCAACAACGTGTACACTACTATCAAATCTGATTTGCCCCCCCCCCCCCAATTTGCTTATCGTGGCCCTGTAGCTTGTCTCTTTTTCCAATCAATCCTATTGCTCATGCGCCCATCAATTAACTGTTGTACATAGGGCCTCTTGTTAGGCCGTTCGGGCTCTTGATGGACTTGAAACCTTTTACCATACTAGGCCGTGTAACTAGGCTCTAACTCGCCTTTGGACAAGTCTCGTTCCCGAGTCTGTGGCTCCAGGAACCTACATTAATGCCAAATTTGGCGAACATTTTCTTCCGGTGATGCAGCTTTTGGACCTAGTTCAATGACTTGTCGACTCAAATCTTCACCCTCGGTCCCTTTCTTCTTCATCATCTACAAGAAAATGGCCTGGTGGATTGACATCCCAAAGTTATCAAGCCTCGATGATGAAAAGGATAATACAACCTGATGACATGGCTAAAGGAGAACTCAAGCCCGACTTCCTCTGAAAAGAACCTCATCATCAATACTACCCCCAGAACGATGGTGAACCTATGCCAAGGTAGCTCTATATCTTTGACTAAGGTTGAGCACGACTCTATCGAGAGGACCCAACGTAAAGGGGTGCGTGTATACATTCAGAAACCCCTCAACATGAGTAATGATGCTCTCTTTTGTGGAAGGTACCTGCAATACCACCCTTTCCTCCCCATCCGCAGTCTCTCCTCACTGCCTCGAGGTGTCCCTCTCCTAATGATGAAATAAACCTCGATGCATACTCCTCATGACCCTGAACATTAGGAGGTCTCTCTAACATAAAGTCTTTCCTCGAGACAATACCTCTCGGGGTTAGATCACCGGATGCCAGCAGCGTACAGCCAATCGAGCAAGAAATAGAGGCAGAACTCTCCTCTTCTAGGTGAACAGGCTTAGGCGTAGTAGCCATAAATGTGGCTGAACAAGAAAAGGGAAACGTGAACTTAGGCAAAAGCCTTGAATTAAGATGGCGAATGAGCTAAAGAAAGGAGGAAGAACTCTGTGTAAAGGGATACCTACTCAAAGTAGCGGAATCCTTAAATAAAGGTAGAGCAAATTCATATATAGAGCAAGCGGTGACTGTTCGCCTACTTTCAAGTCCAGTTAATTCTAGCTAGGACATTATCGCATTTGGGAAGTGTGCGGGAGGGATCATCTCAGTCATTTCGTAATCACGCCATATGAATGATGCTATCGTACAATGCTCGAGGGGTAAAAGATTCCCATGACAGTCCAGCCTCGAGATGTGCCCGATTTCGAGGAACCCTGTCACCAAACAATGAGCTCTAAAAGGCCATCAACACCGATCCAGTCTCTAGGTGGCTCCCAATCTCGAGGATCTCTATTACTGTTTACCTTGTAAATGGCAATTATAATTAGATTTAATTTTGTGGTTCTAAAAATACATGATTTATTTTTATGCTAGTTTTTAGGAAATAGATGCTAAGTGTGCAACTAGAAAATAAGATTAAAACTTGAAGTTAGTGTGTTTAAGCAAACTGAGTCATTGAGAATCGCGGCCTCGAGCCAGGTAATACAGGGCCTCGAGGTCGAGCTCGATATTAAGTCATGGACAGTCGATGAAGGACTAATAATTCTAAGAGCTTTTATAAGAGCTCTTTGTGATAAATAATTAGCAATAAATGAAGAACATTTATTGGAACACAACAAATGTGAGAAATGTAATAAATGTAAGCAATAGAATCAAGAAAGAATGTTTTTAAGTTAGAGATCAAAGAATATTCTTGTTCTTGTATTCAATGTTGAATAGCTTATCATGTGTGCAAAAAATAAAAAAGGGTCCCTTTTATACAGGAGAGGGAATCCCAACATAGTACAGACACATTTATTACAAGGATTTGAGATTGGTGCAGCCATTTAATTCCACGGTACGGGCTTGAACTAGCCTAATGGACTTGGTTAGCTATCACATGCCTTGTGAACTTCTCGTTTTTCTATCATAGCCTTTGATTTGCACTACCTCGGGGTTGATAATTAAGAACACTCGGGGTCGAAGCTCGAGAATAATCATCAAATTGGACCTTCTGATTTTTACTGTAGGCAGATAGTCTGTGCATTTCTTAGATTAAAATGATAAGAAACTATTTTAATGTCGATATCCTCGAGCCTCTTGTGATGACATCAGTATTATGCTGTAAGTTTTATGATAACTAAGACGTCCCATCGATTTGTCTTTCCAGAATAATTCAATGTAGCACCAGTTTATTTTCCCAAAAGTGATAATATCGCCGCCGATCTATTTCACAAAATGCATTGATTGTGCCTGCCAATATATTTCCCGAATGCATATATTGCACCGTCGATTACGCTACCGCCTTTCTATAAATGGAAGCTTTCTTGAACCCAAATTGCATCCAGTCATTCTTTAGCAGTCTTTAATATCTTTCGTCTCTTCATCCTCTTCCAACTCTATTCTCCATGTTCCAAGCCCGTGACCGTAAGGTCACACGACAGCGGTCTCGCCAGTTATGCAATGGCTCCTTTTTAGAACTTTTCCCCACTGAGTGGGATCGAGCTGGTTTGTTGATGTTTTGGCCCGAAATAATAAGAGGGGGGCTTTGAATTATCCCCGTATTAGAGGACATGTGGAGCATGAACTGTTGTTTATCTCCCTTAACTTCAACATGGTGCGGTGCTTCACTCCTTTTGCTTTCCATAAAATGAGGTGGTGCCATGTACTAACTTTTGCATCGCACACTGGTGCAATGTCTAAAGAAATGGCTTCCCAATAGTAGTGCTGGCGAGACCCGTACTCGCCACATTTTTCACCAACCATAATTTTCCCTGCATGTCAAAATCTTTTACTCTTTGATAGGCTACAACCTCTTCTACATCTTTTTTTGCTTTTTCATCTTTTTCTAATTCTTCAACTTTTTGTTCTTTGGAGGAGGTTCTCGAAGACATTGTTTGGAAGACCAAAATAGGGTCTCTAAGGAAATGATTCTCGCATATATTGCTTCCGAGGATGTACCTCCGAGAATAGATTAGAATTTTAGCTGTTATTTTTTGCTTCTTTTTTCTGTGTAAGGACCCCTCGTGGGCTCATGTAATCATCGTCTATTAATACAAAAATGTTTGTTCAATTTGTCATTGATTTGTGCTGGTCCCGTTTTCAGCATTAGTAAAGAATGTGAGCATGTGAATTTACCGATCGATCCAAATATTGGACCTGGGCGTAGGTATTCCCTCGATTCTTAATTGATTAATCTGATATTCCCTGAAATCCTTTGTTGTTCCTCGGACTATGTCTGGATTGACTTGATACAAACTTAGTCCATCGGGACCCCTGACTTCGAATTGAGTGAGAGTGGTGTTTGAATTTTATAACGCAATTTAGCCTTTTAGGCCCCGTTGATCGTCCTCAAAGGAGAATTTTCTCAAATATTTGGGAACAGAGATAGCCCTCAAACTTTCACTTACAGTCCTTGAGTGAGAGTTTTCTCTACCTCGGTCGGCCTAAAAACTTGATTTGAACTTAGTGTGAAGATAGTCCTAAGGCGTTATAGATAGACCCTCGGACGAGGATACGCCTGGACCAAAGTAATCGAGAGAGTATTTAACTTGATGTGAGGAGAAAATAGCGCTAACGCTTTATTAGCGATTCACCAGTGAGAACTGGCTTAGGATTAGGTAGCTCGAGGGCCAAAGAATCGGGTGAATGACCCGCACTTGTAATAGTAAAAATCCTCGAGGTAGGGTACGACCTCGAGGTTAATTTTATATGAATAGGTCCTTAGAGCTTATTTTTTTTTGACAGAGATCCTCGATATTGGGCACCACCTCGAGGCTTAGAGTGATATTGATGGTCCTTAGAGCCTATTTTCATTGTGACATAGATCCTCGAGATCGTTCACCATCTCAAGGATTAGACTGATATGATGGTTTCTTAGAGCCTATACTCATGGTAGCAGAGATCCTTGAGATCGGGTACCATATCGAGGCTAGGTTGATGTGGGAGTCTTTGATCCCTCTAACATTGTACGATAGCGTTAATTGTATGACACGGTGATGAAATGATCGAGGTGATCTTGCTCGTACATCTCCCCGAAAGTGATAATGGCCTAGTAGAAATTAATTGGTCTTTAGGGTAGGCGGACAATCGCCGCTTGCTATATATATATGAATTTATTTCCTTCTTTTCTGAGGATTTTGCTATTTTGAGCCGATATCCCTTTTCATCGAGTTCTTCTTCCTTACGTCATCCATTTCATCATTTTAATTCAAAGTTTTCGCCTGAGTTTTCATTGTCCTTCTCTTGTTTTATCATAGCCATGTATGCTAAGCCTAAATCCGTTCACCGAGAAGAGGATGGTTCCGCCTCTTCTCCCCGCTCAATCGATGGTACACCGCCGGCGTCTGGAGAGCTAACCTCAAGATGCTTTATCTTGTGGAGGGACCTTTCATTAGAGAGTCCTCCCAATGTGGAGGGTCATTGGGATTATGCATCAAGGCTCACATCATCAATAGGATAGGAACACCTCGAGGTAGTGAGGAGAGACTGCGGATGGGGATAAAAGGTTGTACTGCAGGTAGCTTCCCCAGAATAAAACATCACGGCTCATACAAAGGTTTTCATATACTTATACACGTACCCCTACACGTTGGGCCCTCTTGATAGAGTCGTGCTTGACTTCTGTCGAAGATATCGGTCTACCCTGCCACAGGTTCACCTATCGTTCTGGAGGATAGTGCTGATGATGATATTTTTTGTGGAAGAAGCGGGGCTCCAGTTCAACCTTATTCATCTCATCAGATTGTACCGACCCTTGCATTGCCGGGGCCTGATAGCTTTGCGATGTCGATCCACCAGGCCCTTTGTTGTAGATGATGAAGAAGATGGGGATCAAGGGTGGGCGAATCTATTTGTCCAAGTAAGGATTGTCGATGTTATCCCCACAGAGTTCCTGCCATTTCCTGAGAAATGGAATGTCACTCGTAAGTGGTACACTTGTGTTTTTATCATTTTCAATCATTATGATGACGGATTCTGTAAAGACGCTTTCCCTTTCTTTTTCACATCATCCCCGTGGATGCAAAATAAGGTCCTTAACCTGACGAATTGGGCTTGGAAGTTGGCATCGTGCTCGACCTATGATGAGCGTATGTGGCGAGATATATCCAAGGGTATATGGGAGGAAAAATACCATGGTACGTGTTGTGTGGTTTGTTTCATTGGCAGGTACTTTCCCCTGTGTGTACTAACTCCATTGTCACAGGCATTAGAGAATTTCCTGAGTGAGATCATTCTCCCTCGGAGAGGACGAGGGGTCGTCGGCTTTGGAACTAAGGAATAATAACAAATGGAAGGAACCCTCGCAGGGCGAAGGAGATCATAGCCAGACAAGTACTGCTCGGATTCCCAGAGAAAGCATCCTGGGTGAGCCTGCAACACCCGACGCTTCTGGCCTTAGAGAAATGGTTCCTACTTTACCGCTGTCTTCTTTTCCCATCGAAGGTGCTTCAAGAGACAAGGATTTTTTGTTTCCGTTTTCTTCTCCCATCGAAGGTACTTCGAGGGATGTTCAAGGCCAAGGGGTACCTAACTCATGCAAGGTCTCAAACGATTAAATTCTTATTAGGAGTGGATATGCTGGGGCCGATGTGACCAGGCCGGTAGGTGCGCGCTCAACTTTTGAGGAGGCTCAGCGGCTCTGTTCTGCGGTGAGTTTTGGCTGATTGTATTGGATTTTCAGTTTTTCACTTTCAATCTCATATTCATCTCATTATTCGTAGGCCTTTGACAAGCTTAAGTCTGAGCTACTTCGCCATGAGGCTAGTTTGCGAAAAGCCTTGGGCGAGGAGAAATCCCTCAGGCTTTTTTGTGATAAAAGGGGAGAGGAATTGGTCCACCTACGAAACAAAGCGATTCGGAGCTGGAACTATGAAAGCTACCTCGAGGGACAGGTAGCCTCTGCTCCGAGGTGGTGCATGTTTCTCCTTTCGCCCTCTTAGATTAATGATTTGATATTTTAGCTGCAGAGAAAAATGGAGGACTTGGAACATCTTTGGGGAAAGGTTGGTCAGGCCGAGTGTGAGCGCGATGAGCTAAAGGTTCAGGCAGATGCCAAATTTGCGGCCAAAAAGAATGCTTTGGCCAAGGCTTCTGCCGTAGAGGTGCATCTCTGGAATGTTCATAAAAACAGCTCGGTCCAAACGAGCATGATCGCAAGGCTCGAGTCTGGGCTTTTGGAGATAAAGGTCGAGGTCGTGGACTCCAAGCTGAAGCCGAAGAGATTCAAGCTAAGGCCAAAAAGAAAGTGGTCGTCTATTTAAAAGATGTTGCTGATGCTTGAGCTTAGCTGAGAGGTGCTTCTGATCGAGAGAGAAGAATCAATGAATACGCCTGGTGCAAATCTCAGAGGGAAACCCTCGAGGAGATCCATGCTAGGGGCTTCAATCTCTTGGAAGAGATAAAATAGGGAAAGGCAGATGAATATGATGCAAAGTTCCTTTTGTCTAATGCCGAAGATAATGAGGAAGAGGCCGAGTGGTTGCAGTCCCCGAGGGGGAAGAAGACTATGTTGTTTCTTTCTGATTCTGTGTATGATGCTCTTAGAGAAAATTTATAAATGAGGCTTTGTCTTTTTTAACATATACATATGAGTAGAAGCTTTTTTGTTTTATCTTTAATGCATTTCCATTTTCTTATGTATGTCTTTCTTTGTTCTGAATTAATACGTTCGTCGATGATTGGCCAGATGATTTGGCCATTGAGTTGAAACCCTCAGGCTTACAATTCATCCATGATGCTTGTTAGGCTGGTCGGTAGGCTCTTACGTATCAGGTTGGTACGACCTTTAATATGGGATGGCAACAATGGCTCTTACGTGTTGGGTCGGTACGACCTCTAATATGGGCTGGCGATAGTGGCTCTTACATATTTGGTCGGTATGACATCTATTATGGGCTGGCGACAGTGGATCTTATACGTTGGGTCGGTAAAACCTCTAATATAGGATGGCGATAGCGGATCTTACGCGTTGGGTCTCTAACACCTCTAATATAGGCTTTATTTTTCCCTCGTTAAAGACTTTTGATGTTTTTTTCTTCGCCATACTCTTAGACGGTTCGATAAGAACCTCGATTGTGAACCGTTATGTAGCGATAGATGAGCACCTCGGGAGGTCTCGCTCTATGGCTGAATGGTTTTGAAGCCTATTTTTTGGAGTTGATATAATCGAAGCTATTTGATTAAGCTGAGGGTAGCCAAATTAACCGATTCTTTTTGAATTTTTTTCAAAGTATTTAAAGGCCTGTGATTTTATAGCAACGGTTGTGCGCCCCTGAGTCGCAATAGCATGGATGGTACAACCTTGTGACCGTAGTCATTGTATTTGGACGGAGCCTTTTAGTCCTGGAGTGAAGTAGTTTCGGCATATATATTGAGGGTATATTTTGTTAGGGGTCTAGTAAGTTCAGATAAATTGCCTTAACTTTAAGATTGGGATTATGCCTTTTGTAAGGTCTTACAAATTTTAACATTCCTTACTTGACGTATTATATATAAGTTACTTGGTACAAGTATGGTTCATGCCTTGCTTGAGGTCTTATAGATAAGTTACTTTGTACAAGTGTGGTTCATGCTTTACTTGAGGTCTTACAGATAAGTTACTTTGTACAAGTATGGTTCGTGCCATACTTGAGGTGTTACAGATAAGTTACTTGGTACAAGCATGGTTCATGCCATGCTTGAGCTCTTACAGTTTTGGTGTTGCCTTAGAGAGGTTTTATATTGTTGATAATGCCTCGTGGAGGTCTTACATTTTCTAGTATTGCCGCATGGAGGGTTTTCGGACTCGAGGTTGCCCTCTGGGGGTCTTAAGGCAATGAGTTTATGATAGCTCGATGGGATTATAGTCGACGACAGTCCCTGAGTGTTTGGGAAATTTTTGGCTTTGGAGCCATTTCATGCGAAAGTATCAGACTTCTTTGAAGCGCAAAGCTTTCTGATGGAGGAAAAAATATTCTCCGATTACTTGGTACAAGTATACATGATTTTGTTGTCAAGGCTTTTGTTCTTATATTCGGGCACGGTTCATTCGACCGTTTGGCCCGATACATCATTTTCCGATCGAGACCTTTTTTGGCTTATCTTGACTTCTCTAAGAAGGTGATCTTCCAGGGGGGATGCCCCCCAGTGTTCGAGTTTGATTGAAGAGAATCCTTGAATACTTGTTAAATTCTCCTTAGGTAGCATATAGGTGTTGCCTCGTTAAAAACCTTGCCGATAAACCCCTATTGGGGATAAAACCTGATACAAGGAAAAGAGTGCAACACATGCTTTAAAAATTGAGGTATTCAAGATGAAGACTGCTTTGATTTTTTCAGTTAGACACCTGCACATAGGTTAGGGTAAGATGTAAAATAAAAAAGGAGAAAGTTATACCTTTGTGGTGATGGTGCTTCGAGCCTCAATATACTTCGACCGTATGCTTTTGGGATGTGGTACGGTCCGTTGCTTGTTTACTTGGATATAGTCCAGAACGTATCTCGTGTCATTGCTACTTCATAGTTTTATTATCCTTTGGCTCCTTTAGTTCTGAAGGCATTGATGCCGGTGACACATCGTGCACCGCGAACATTTCTCTTGCTGCATGTTGTTCTCCTTACACAGTTTTTATTTTGTCCTTCATTGGAAACTTTATCGTTTGATAAAAGGTTGATGGTACTGCTCTTATGCAGTGTATCGATGGCCTTCCAAACAAGGCGTTGTATCTCATGTTTCCTTTAATGACATGAAATTTGAAATTTTAGGTCGTGCTGGCTACGTTGACCGGGAGGATGATTTACCCTTTCGTTATTTCGCTCTTGATGTCTAATCCATTGAGGACTCAAAAGGCGGACACGATTTGATCAAGTTGTCCGAGCTCCTCCACAATCCTCGACTTGATAATGTTGGTCAAGCTACCTGGATCCACAAGCACACATTTAATTTGAAATGTATTTACAAGAAAAGAAATTACCAAGGCATCGTTATGAGGCAACAATAGGGTCTCGATGTCCTCATCGATGAATGCGAGAGCGTCATCGGGTATGTAACCTCGAGTTCGCTTTTCCCTGGTGATGTATATTTTGTTCATTTGACAATGGGTTCCTATAGGATGTTGACTCCCCCAACGATCATGTGGATGACATGTTGTGGTTCTTCTTCTTCTTCATTTTTCCTGTTTGCCATTCTTTCCCGGAACTAATTTTTTATCTCGGTGGCTACGGAATTCTCGGAGGTGCCCTTTTATGCGTAGTCGGGCTACTTCTTCTCGGAGCTTTCTGCAATCTTTGGTGCTATGACCGTGCATGCCGTGGAATTCGCACACTAAGTTGGGGATTCCTTTGCGACAGATCCAATAGTATGGGCCTCGGCCATCTTGTGTCCCTGATTTTACCAATGGCGAATACGATGTCTGAAGCATCAATATTGAAGTTGTATTTAGACAAGCAGGGTGCCTCCCTTGGTCCTATGTGTCTATCGAATCCGGCTCTGCTCATAAGACCCTGGGGATTTTGTACTCAGTCTATCCTTCGGTCATTCTGGGGTATTTTACGCCTTGGGGCCTTTCTTCTATCTTTGGTGAATAGTTGGTAACTTTCTTTGTTTTGTTTTGTCTCCTTTTTCTAGGAGCCTGCTGGGGTATACAGAGCCCAAGGGGACTCCCATTTGGTCGTCCTCGACCCTAATATTTGATTGATATCGGTTGTGGACACCCGACCAAGTCATGGCGGGATATTCAACCAAGTTCTTCTTTAGTTTCTTCGAATCCACTGCGCTTCGCTTGTTCAAACCTTTGGTGAAGGCTGCACTGCCCAGTCATTGGAGACTAGTGGTAGTTCCATTCGTTCTATTTGAAAGCCAGATATGAACTCTCGCAGCATCTCATTTTCTCTTTGTTTGATTTTGAATACATCTGATTTCCTGATAGCCACCTTGATAGCGATGACATGTGCCTTTATGAAAGAATCTGCCAGCATGGCGAAAGAGTGTATCAAATTTAGGGATAGGTTGTGATACCACATCATGGCCCCTTTTGAAGGTGTTTCTCCAAGCTTTATTAGCAGGACGAATTTGATCCCGTCGTCCTTCAGGTCGCTGCCTTTAACCGTACATGAGTATGCAGTGACGTGCTCGTTAGGGTCTAAGGTCCCATTGTACTTAGGAAGATCGGGCATTCTGAATTTCTTCGGGATGGGCTTTGGAGCAGAATTTTGTAGGAATAGCTTTTGCACGAACTTCTTTGATTCTACACCCTTCAGGATCAGGGGTGCGCACGCAATTTGATCGACCCTTGAATTGTATGTCTCCACCTTCTTGTCATTATCTTCTATCATCTTTTTTCCTGACTCGATCCTCTTTGTGAGATCCTCGAGCATCTTCATAATAGCAGGGTTGGTTGCTGACCCGTTGGTGCTAGACCTTTCAGGTACATTTTTGGCTTGAGGGGCCGTTTCCGATGCTGCTAAGCTTGGAGTTTTTTTGTGGATTTACAGCTGAGGAATCGCTAGATGTTGTGCCTACAACATTACAGAAGTAGAGTGGAGGCTAAAGTCTTGTTCCTCCCAAGCTGGGGTTTTCTGAGCCTCTTGCTGGTCTTCGTGACGTTATCCTCCTATTAGTGTGGGAGCTTATATCAACGTGTTGGGCATTGCGTGAGACCATATCTGTAGGTATTGGCTCTGTCGCGTCCTCAAGGTTTCGCGGTGGCACACCGAAGCTTGGGATAGCTACACAATTCTTTCCCATAGTCTTCAAAACTGTCATTTTCATATGCGTTTACTGAGTTATACATTTTGACCTAATATCAAATGATATTGGACAAGAAAAAGGATGAAGAATAACTTGTGTTATGTAGTAAACCAGCAAGAAAACAACCACTATTATTTTTAGCCCCACGATGGACGCCTAACAGTATACCTTGAAAATGGTAATTACAACTAGATTTGAATTTTTGGTTCTACAAATACGTGATTTATTTTTATGCTAGTTGTTACGAAGTAGATGCTAAGTGTGTGACTACAAAATAAGATAAGAACTTGAAGGTAGTATGTTTAATCAAACTGAGCGGTTGAGAATCAGGGCCTCAAGCCACGTTATACTGTGCCTCAAGGCTGAGCTCGGTATTAAGCCGTGGATAGTTGATGAAGGACTAACAATTCTAAGAGCTTTAATAAGAGGTCTTTGTGATCCATAATGAGCAATAAATGAAGAACATTTAATGAAACACAATAAAAGCGAGAAATGTAATAAATGTAATCAATAGAATAAAGGAAGAATGTGTTTAAGTTATAGAGCAAAGAATGTTCTTGTTATTGTATTCAAGGTTCCCCTTTATATAGGGGGGAATCCCAACATAGTACATATGCATTCATTACAAGGATTTGAGGCTGGTACATCCATTTAATGCCACGGTACTGTCTTGAGCTAGCCTAATAGATTTTGTCAGCTATTACGTGCCTTGGGAACTTCCCGTTTGTCCATCATAGCCCTTGGTTTTCATGACCACGAGTTCGATCATAACAACCCTCAGGGTCAAACCTCAAGTTGGGCCTCGAGGCTTTAGGGGGCGGTCTCAAGAAGTACCATAATGGTCATCAAATCGGACTCTATGATTTTTACTGTGTACAATTACCATAACTATGAGCTCTAAGGGACTATCCACATAAATATAGCCTCAAGATGGTACCCAATATCTAGGATCTCTGCAATTGCTTGTGCGGGTCATCCACCTGATTCTTTGGCCCCCGAGCTATTTGGGCCCAAATCAGTTCTCACTCCAGGGTTATTGATAAAACCTCAGGACTATCTTTGCCTTCAGATCAATTTAAATTGCCACTTGATCAATTTAGCCCACGGACCATCCGAATTCGAGTGTATCCTCACTCAGGGTCCATCTATAATGCCTTAAGTCTACCTTCATTTTAAGCCCAAGATCAATCTTCCCTTAGTTAGAGGCTACCCGAGTTCAAGCAAATTATCACTCGGGGACTAGGTGCAAGGCCTCAAAGCTATCTTAAAAATTTAGATGATCACAAAAACTCATCCCTCAAGGACTATCAACAGAGCTTAAAAATGCTAAGTTTATTTCAAGGAAATCAGAAGCCCCACCCTCATTCAATTTGAGATCGGAAGTCCCGGCGACCTAAGTTTGTATCATAATCGATCCAGGCTTAGTCCGAGGGATGAGAAAGGTAGGGGATATCATATTAACCAATCAAGAAAGTCACATGCTCGGATATCATACAAACGCAGGCATAAGGAAATCCAACACAAGTTAAAAACAAATTGAAGAAGCATTTTTTAATTAATAAATGATGATTACAAAAGCCCACGAGGGGTCCTTACATGGAAACAACGAAGCAAAATATAACGGCTAGAAGTCTAATCTACTCTCGGAGCTACATCCTCAGGAGCGATATCTGCGAGAACCATTTCCTCAAGGATCCCATTTTGATCTTCAGAGCGACACCTTTGAGAATATCCTCCGAAGAAGAAATAGATGAGGAAGAAGCTATATCCTATCAAAGAGTAAAAGCCTCTAACAAGCAGGGGAAATTGTGGCTTGGTGAAAAATTTGGCTAGTATGGGTCTCATCAGCACTACTATTGTGAAGCAACTTTTTGAGATGTTGCACCTATGTGGGTTAAAACAGGTAGTAGATGACGCTACCTCACTCCGAAGAAAGCGAAGGGAGTGAAGAGCCATACCAGGTTGAAGTTAAGAGAGATGAGCAGCAGTTCACGGTCCACATATCCTCTAATGCGGGAACAATTTGAAGGCGCTCTCTCATTATTTCGGGCCAACAATAGCAACAACAAATCATGAGGATTCCACTCAGTGGGGAAAAGCTCTGAAGAATAGCCATGGCTGTTGATACCCAATTTTTTCTATGTATTTTAAATATGCATAAATACCTTCAAAATAGCATATATATACATATATAAAGATGCATAAGGCTTTTATTATTTTCCCCATAATCTTAAGGGTTTAAATTGATTTATTTTCTTTCCTTTTATCCATAAAATCCCAATGATTATTTCCAAAATTATTGTCATGATAATTCATTTTTTAATTTCTATATTTATGACAAAATATGGCTAATATAATTTTCATGAATTTTTATAGTTACGTTTGATATTTTTTAAGCTAAATTGCATATATTTGCATTATTAGCCCTTTTATGGTATAATTATGTTTTATATGCATAAAATTGGTCCCTATATTTTCTAAATGTTAATTACATATTTTAAATCATTTTGGCACCTTAAAAGATTTTCCAGAAGTTACTTATTATTTATTAAAATTAAAATAAGGAAAAACTGGTTATTTAAATAATAGACAAATTTGGCTTTCAATTGTAGCCAAAATCGGAACAATTCCCAGCCCAATCTTCTAACAAAATAACCCGACCCAGACCCTATTAACCCTCCTTACCCAAACCCGGAACCCACCTACCCGGTTGAATCCTGACCGATCTCCTAGATCAACGGTCCAAACAAGCCCCTTCCTTTTTTAATCCTAAAGACCCTCTAACCCTAATCATTCTTCCAGTTCCGCTACCCTTGAACTCTCGTATCTCCAGTCTTCTCTCTCAACCTAACCCTAGACTCTTTCTTATGCTTCCTTCTCCGGTCATGTCCGTCGACCTCCTTTCATCACCAAGCCTCCAATGGGTCTCTCATCGTTGGTCATCATCTTTAAGGCCCTCAAGGGTCCTGGGCCATGTCAAATTGGACCTAAGGTTCCTTTTTCTATTTTTCAAGGCTTCTCTGGTGCGATTTTGTGAAAAATCACACCATATGTGTTACGATTTGTGAAGTTTGCAGCGGGTTCTTTCGTTTCTATTTAGGTTTCTTTTGAAACCCTAACTCTCATTTGAACCTCTTAGATCTGTGTTATTTTTAATGCTTTAAGCATGTTTCCTTATATGATTTTCTTATTCTCGAGCATCTTCTGAAAGATCCGCAATTTTTAAACATTTTACTTCCTTTAAAAAGTTAGGGTTTCTCCGAATTTCTTTTATACTTGTTTTAATCGATTTTCTTTATGATTAAACCTCGTTCCTTGCTTGTTTTGACTGAACCTATGTTCCCACTGTTTTTTAACTCGACTCTATTCATATCCCTAATATCTAAGATTTTCTTTGATTCGGTTCTGTGTGTTAGCCTGTTTACTTGACTCTTGTTAATCTTCCGTGGTTACATGCTTCGAATGTGTTTTACTGAATCCTTAGCTACTTATGTCACTTCTGTATGAGTGTGCTCATTTTGCTTGTTCATCTCTTTCTTCTCTCTGTCAATATGACTAACCTTGTCGTTTGCTACGTTTGTTTGATCTTCTAAATTTATATGTTGAAAATACAGAATCATGACTCCCTCTTGACTGATTCTGATATCCTTAATTATTGGTGATTGAAAGGTTTTTTTTAAAGCCCTAAAAGCTTTACCCCGTCTGTTTAAGCTGACTGATTTCATTGCCATATCTGCTATGATACTTTATTTGTACTAAGTTATGTACTTAATTAAGGTATTATGAATTTAGTCCTAATCGACTACTCTATGCTTACTCAACCTTGACCCCTTCCTTATTTAGTCATGCACTGATTTTTCTTCTTGCCTTATATGATACTGAATCTTCCCGTTTGATTTGATTCCCTTAACTTAAGGGAGTACTTCCTTGATTCTCTAATTGATTGATTCTGAGTTCTTCAATTATTATATTACTATGATTATTACCTTATTTCACAACCTACTTTCAACTATAAATACACTAAGTCTTTCATTAACAAGACACGAACACTTTGTTTTCAAAACGACTTCTCTTACTAAATTCTCCGCTCTCCCTCTCTCTCTTACTTTCAGCTAATCATCTGTGCTCTCTATTGTTCTTTCATTCTGCTTACTTCTCTCTTCACTAGTGTTGATACCCAATTTTTTCCTATGTATTTTATATACTCAAAATAGTATGTACATGCATGTATAAGCATGCCCGAGAGTTTTGGTATTTTCCTCTTATTTTAAAGTTTTTAAAATCAATTTGTTGTCTATTTTAATAGTACAAAATTTAATAATTATTTCCAGACTATTATTTTGGTGAATAATTTATTTTATTCTCATATTTACACACAGATATAATTAAGGTGATTTTTGCATAATGTATTTGGTATTTTTAAAGCTAAATTGCTATAATTGCTATTATAGCCTATTTTCCGATTAATAGTATTTTATAATTATAAAATTGCTCCCAGTATTTTTTTAATTAACATTTATATGTTAGTAATCAATTTAGTACTTTTAATTGGTTTTTAAAATTATTTTAACTATTTTTATTAAAATAAAATGGAAGAAATGGCTGTTTAACATTTAGCCTCATCCATTGTAATTGTAACCCCTTTGCATTTCAATTTTAACCACAAATTGAACCCCAATTTCAACCCCAAATCCCCCGACCCAATTCTCAAATCACCCATACCTAATTTGATGACTCGGTCCAGCCTTGATCTAATCTAAGCCATTGATCAAGTGAGATCAACGATCCAGGTTTTATTTCCAAAATTAAAATCTAACAACCCCCCCCCCCAAACCCCTTATTTTCAGACGGTCTCTCTCAATCTCTATACTGACTCTTACTCTCCCTTCTCTATAGAACCTTCTGGTTCTCTCTCTCGTCTCCGATGAATCCACCGCCTCTTCGGCCACCTCCAACCTCACTTCTCTCGACCACCAGCCGCCGTGAAACCTTGTCTCATTGATTCCCTCTATCTTCGAGACTCCAGAAACCTCCACCATACAAGATGTTCATCGAAATATTTGCCTGGCTTATCTCCGGTCTTTCTCCGATGGGTTATGGTTCGATGGTGCTATGAGCATCATTATTGACGAGTTTCACAACCAGGTTCCTTACCTCTCACTGGTTTATTATGAAACCCTAATTTTCTTAAAGCTTTGTCTTTTAAACGATTTTTAACTTATTCTTTTTTGTTTTCCACTACTCTCTACTCGATCTTTTCGATTTTTCAAGTTTTCAACATTTTTGTTCTTCTTTTAAAACTAGGGTTTCTGAACCTCTTTCGAAATCACTACACCTTCTAGTCCTATATGTTTGTGTTGATATTTATGCTTGTTTGTGTAATCTTCTGAGTTATCTCCAAATTTACATGCGTTAATTTGTTCTGACGTTCCACTAATTCTGTGATTTCTTACTTAGAGTTCTTGGTTTTGTGCCTATTATGTTTAAATAGGTCTAATTTTCTCTTTTTACTAAGTGTTCTGCCAATTCTATGTATCTCTTTGAATCCCTGATTTTTTGTATGTGGTTTCTTTGGAGGTTTTTCACTGACTTGACTCACTTCCTTGCTTGTGAGATGCTTTCCTTACTTAGTGCTGACTTCTTGTGATTTTCTATCTCGTCCGTGATTTTCTGAACCAATTATTTTCAAAATTAGTCTATAATCCGTTTATTTATGTGCACAATATATTTTATTTCTTTTTACTTTCCTTACTTGTAATTATTTTGTACTGTCAGTCTTGCAAACACCTTCCTTATTTGATGCAATTTGTATCGTTTGAGCTATGACTCCCTAATTTAAAGGAATCCGAGTTTTAATTGATTCTAATAGGTATTATTTCTATAATTATAATCAATCTATATGTATTACCTTATTTTCCACTTAATTTGATAGCTATAAGTACCCTACTCTCTCTTTAGCACAGACACGAACAAAAAGTTCATTGTTCTGAACTCATCCTTGACTGGTATGCCCTCTTTTTGATTTGTAGCATCCAAAACAATATGCTTTTATACATGCAACACTTTATTTTATTTATTCTATGCTTTTACTTATGGTTATGCTGTTCTTATTGTAACTAACATGCCCTTGTGTGACTATCCTTCTATTAATCTGGCGTGCCTATTGACTTGCTTAATGCATGTTCTCTCCTACGCCCTAGCCCGAGTACATTCTCAGCATGTGATCATGAGCCCTTTTGGTTAAAACCTGGTGTGACTGTCTAAGTTTTGAAATGCTTTCCTTTAGTATATATCTGCAATTGTGTTATTACATGTGAACTACTTGCCACCCCACTTCCCTTTTCCCTATTTTTGTTTACTGCTCGGAACTATATGAGGTATTTTGGTTCTGAGTTTGTCAAAACTATTTGGTTCTGAGTTTGTCAAAACTATCCCATTGTTTTTCTTTCAAAACTGGTTCTACCTGGATCATTTTTTAACTGCTTTTCAACTCAATTTCTTTAAAGAAAATTCTATCACACTCTCACTACTCCTAGAGTTTAGGTTCTACCCCCTTCGTGTAAGTATTGCCTTGGGTATCTTTGAGTGCCCATTGAACTTTGATGCACAAGGCTGGTAATTCCACACTGCACTTGTTCAACATTTTGGTAGTGTTTGGGTGCTGGTATAGGCCAAGGACCCCCATTGGGCCCTTAGGGAGATTTGCCATACCCAAACCAATGTCAAGGCTGTGAATGTCGAAAGAAGTGAGGTTGGAAGATTGGGCCTGGTTGAAGGCTCCCTATAGAGTAGCTTCTAATTTTATTTTCAATTATGTAATTCAACTATCATGGTTTGTAATAACTTATAAAGAACTGATTGGGGCTATAGCGAAATTGGGATGGTTTATGCATGCTTAGTTTAATTAATGGGTAGAGAACATGTCTATAGGGCTTTACTTACCAATTTGTGCAATAGAAGCAATGTGTAGGACATGCATCTCACACCTAGATATCTTGTCTTAAGCTCTTTACTTTCAGATTGTTATACTCACTTTGTAATCAGTTAGTAATCAACAATTAACTATTAAAAACTACTACTGCATTTAGAGACCATGCTTTAGGAGCATTATGTGCATTAGATATCATGTTATTTAGGGTTGCAATTGTTGAACGCCTCACCAGCTGTTTAATTTAATAACATAAGTTTGGTTGACTGCATCTTCTCTTTAATATTGGAATTAATATGCATGTTCACCCTTTTTTTAAGGCAAGTAGGCAATACGTACGTCGCCTAGGCAAGCTTTAGGCCCTAATAAGAATCGATTAACCCTGTTCTTGTCAGTTTAAGACTAATCAGCTTTGTTTAATTTAAATTCTGCTACTCTCATTCCTGTTATGACTCTTTGGAGGTCACCCTTTTACTGAAAATCCATCTCTATATGGGAACACGTTTTTCTTTGAAATCATGTATCTATTCTCACTGATTTTTTATTCTTGGTCTATTAAGTTTTCAAACTGTTAGGCTACCTTTCTGCCTAGAATTGTGCTGCTTTCATTTAAACTACTGTATTTTCAAGTCTTTACCTATTCAAACCAGGTTTTAACAGTTTCCTTAGCTTTCTTTTTACTTACCCTAACTTCTGTCACTCGTTCCTTTTCTTTAAAAATCTCTAACTTTGAGACCTAAAAATATGTTAAAAGACGTGCTAACTACAAGCTTACTTGTGGAGGAATTTGTGAGCCTCTTATTTGCTTTTGTATGTTCCCTTTATGTTTAGTCCTACTTGTTATGTATGTCGCCTAGTATTTTATCCTTTAAACTTAAGGGTTCAGCCTAGTACTCACCCTGTACAAATAGTAGTCCTAAGCACCTCCGGGACTGATAGGTGGGACGGGTAATAGCATGCAGTAGGTAACGATACCATTTCATGCTCAATACCTTAACGGGGTGGGAATGGTAGACATATAAATGATGATCACACGATAACACTAAGCGTACGATTGGTTACGGATGTTGTGTGGATGATCCATGTGTTTTATAAACCTAGGACCCCTTTCCTTTATTTAACTTAGTTTAATACAAATAAATTCTGTCTTTTTCAACTACCCAAAACTCCTTTTAATTTTACTGCATTATTCCTTCTAAATTTCCTTTTTGTTTATTCAATGGCTTGACTAATTTTCTGCACTTAGACCCTCCCTCAAACAAATTATAGATTCCAACATGCATGTTACATACCTACCCTTGTGTTTGAAATTAATTTTATACTTGCTTGCATTAAAGTCACAACATAGCATGGCCGGAAACCACACTAGTGGATCTTGAGGGGTGCCTAACTACTTCCCCTCGAGATAATTTCTAGACCTTACCCGAACTTTGGTTTTAAAATTCAAAACCCTTTGTGTCCTAATGCACTTAATCATTAGGTGGCAACTCTTCAATTCCAAAAACCCAATACCCAAACGGGAATAGAGTTGTCTTCCCAAATATCGTAAACCCGATT
Source organism: Nicotiana glauca (assembly GCA_026770625.1). Lineage (NCBI taxonomy): Eukaryota > Viridiplantae > Streptophyta > Magnoliopsida > Solanales > Solanaceae > Nicotiana > Nicotiana glauca. Next base: position 42,131 of record MU734630.1, read on the forward strand.
TCGTGAGAAAAATGGGGCGTCGACAACTAGTATGTCCTAATTTTAATTTAAAACCTCAACAACAACATGATTCTCTTATTCTCTTATTTCTAGTCTTCTTCTACTTGTGGTTCTTTTGTGAAACTTGTAGTTAAGTTACTTTATCAGCATGTTGTTATGTCTCCCCTCCCTTTAGATTAATGTATTCCCTTATGTGTGTTTCAAAGCATGCCTTGTCAATTGTATTTTACCTACTGTGTACTTACCATCTTATGAATCCCAAATCTCTATCCCCCTCCATATGTTTATGTTTCTCCTGAATGCTTTGTGATTATACCAATGTCAACTATCTCTGAGCATGTCTAAACCAGTCCTAAGACCCTTGATGGGGTTATGTGTTTGTAGTCAGATGTTTGCGTATCCCCAAACCCTTTGACCTTTGTGTGACTACTGAATTCATTTAGATTCTGTGTGTGAACCTATCCTAAAGTGCTTGACTTTGTTTACCACTCCCACCCCTTTTCTAACAAACTCTATTTCTTTACTAATTGCTTTCAAAATAGTCTTTAATAAACCATTATCAAATTAATCGGTCCCTAATTTATGTTTAGTTTATCATGTTCACTAGACCATACTGATTTCGATTGTTTTGTCTAACTTTTCCTTTCGGTAGTCGCATTGGAGTCACGAACTTATTTCTCGAAATGAGGATATAACTTTATGTCCTATACTCTTTTTGTTGTCTCAAGACCTATAACCTCTCATCTTTTCATTTACTTGACTATAGACTCTATAATATTGTCATCTTTTTAATGTACCTTCGTCATCCATGTATCACGCCTTACTCATAATATTTCATTTACTCCCTTCTTATTTCCCACTACAATTTATGTCTATCACTTTATTCTTGATAACTCGAACAAGATATTCCTTTACTTTTAGCTCCCCTTGCTCCATCTACTAGCTCTTTGGGTTTCCTAACACACTTTCTCTACTAGGGACGGGAGTCATACTAAGGTAATATTTATCCCTTCAAGGCTTCCAGTGCCTATCTTTGTAGTACTCATATCTAGATGTACTATTTTAGAATGCACCCTCTAGGTGTCTCACAAGGAGATCTATTAGCACACTTTCAATATCCTTTGAAAATGTCAACTAACACAAACAATCCATTCACCATTTTTGGTTACTCTAACCTCAGCCGGATCTTGATATCATGTCCTTCTCTTAAACTGCACCTGTTAGCTTCCATAGGGTATAAATAAGATACTCGTGGCCAATTATACATACCTCTATTACAACTGAAGGTAACTCAAAATGCTTATATTTCTCAGTTTGAATTGTAAATACTATTAATCTTCATTAACTGGGCACCCCGTACCTTTCTTTACCTTGCTTCTTTTAATTGCTGAAACTTGTGTCTACCTTTCGATTATCTTATTCCCTTTTACCATAACAATGGATAGGCATTCTGGCCTTAGGTATCATTATCAAGAAGCTTACACATCTTAGTATACACATGATCTATTAAATACCTCAAATTTATCCTTCGTAAGCATGATGCAAAATCGAGTTCCTCTGACTCAACTCTTCCATGACTATATCTCTTACCAACCGTCTTTCTGGATATAGACATCATCGTATTATGAACAAGATAGAGTTTAAGTGATGTTCTAAATGTCAATACCACACAAGAGGGGGGGTGATTTGTGTCGTACCTAATTTTTGCACTAGAAGAACCAGGTGTTCTAACTACAACTGTTTGCGGAATTAAAATATAGAAATAAAGAACACAGAGATTTTTACGTAGAAACACCTGGCTCAAAAGGTGAAAAAAACCCACGACCTACTACTCAGTAGGATTTTCCCAAACATACAATAAACTCAACGAGCCAAAAATAGCATTTACAAAACTCTTGTAAACCTAAGGATTAACTTTAATCCCAGTGTGGCACACAGCCTCAACTCTTGCGACACCTTCAAGTTAACTCTAACTTGAATAATCAAAGTACCCAATACAACTGCTTCTATGAAAGCTGGAAAGGTACAATATTAAACCACATACTACAATTGAACTAGAATAAGGATAAACATAGTGGAACTGGTTCTTCTATCATGTTCAAATAGTTGCAGGCGCGCACACTTAATCTCACATAAATTGCTTGCAAAATAGCCTTGCTCTTTGCTCTCAATTTTGCTTAACTTCAACGTATGTGCATACCTGTAAAAGAGAACAATTCAATTATTTATTAGGTTAGTAATCAGAGTTTGATCGTGACTCAGTTTCTGATCCTCCATTGAATTTGAGTCCTAGACCAATCCAAACTCCAACCCTTATCTGGATGTGTTCTCTTCTCATAAGGAGACTTCTTCTCCTTATCCCATATGCAATCTTTTCGATCAGTTCATAAGATATTCAGGCGATATTGCTGCTTGATCCAAAAAACTTATCTTCTTCACGTGCATATCATGTGTATGGGCCATAAATACTGTGTCTCATAAGATGGACCTGGTCTTTCACTGAGTTCATTTGTCATTCTTCGAAACACCAACTGAGCTTGAGCCAACATTAGGGAATTGAGTTCTTACAACTGAGCTCTACCGCACGATCTAGAGTAACAAGAAAAAGTGACAGTCCTACATGCCCTGTAGCCTCATGCTTATAAGTGCGATGCACAACACACCCATAAAGAAGATGCTACTAGACACAACTTGTAGGCTCTCTAGGACAGAACTGCTCTGATACCACTTTGTCATGACCTAAACCAATGGTCCGCGACGAGTATCCGGTACCTTACTCAACCGAGTACTATCATAACTTATCTTTCATATCATTCTATCATAGGTAAATGAACCTGAGTAAAGCATGAGGGAGTACCAACTTATACATATGAAGTAAGGCTGACATGATTCTTTATATAATCAAAACATAGGCCGACAAGGCCATACAAGCATTCGTATATATAACATCTGTCTACAATCCTCTTAGAATACATAATATTATAATGGTCGGGATAGGGTCCCGCCATACCAATCAATACATGTACTAATTATGCTAATCAAAGAAGCAACTCCTAAGCAAATGGAGCGCACCAATCCTTTCTGCTGAGCTGATAACCTACTTGGAGGACTCTCGACCTATCTATCAGGACCTGCAGGCATGAAAAGCAGCGTCCGCAGGAAAAAGGGACGTCAGTACAAATAATGTACCGAGCATGTAAGGAATGAAAATCAATAACTAGTAGATATGAAAGAAACATAGAGAAATGACTCAACATGTATATCTGAATAACTTTGTGAATCATTTAATACTATAATATCGTGCATATGCATATAATGTCATATCATGCATGGGTATATGCATTCATAACATCATCAAGCCTCTGAGGGCATTGTGACGACCCAAAGGGTCATCACCGGATTTCTCCCTTATTTTGCGCTTCCAAGGCCTTTAAAACCTCACTTATAGTTGCCTCGATTTGCATGTGCAGTCCGGGCGCATAGCCGGAAAGCTTTTATGTTGAAATATATGAAATCTGTGAAATATTTGAAGAATTTTGATATTAATATGATTAAAGTTGACTTCGGTCAACATTTTTGGTAAACGGATCCGGACCCGTGATTTGACGGTCCCGGAAGGTCCGTAGAAAAATATGGGACTCGGGCATGTGCTCGGAGTCGAAAATTGAGGTCTAGAACCCGAGTAAAAGAATTTTTCTGTTAAATTATTTTTCTGAAATTGTTAAGGAAAATGGAAATGAAAATTGATTAAAAGACTATGGTATCGGGCTCGTATTTTGGTTCCGATGCCCGGTACAAGTATTATATATTGTTTAAGTGCTTTCTGTGAAGTTTGGTCGAAATTGGACGTCGTTTGACGTGTTTCGGACTATGAGTTCCAAGTTGAAAGTTTATGAAGTTTAGAAGAAAAATCATGAGTTTTGAGGCTTGCTTCAATGATTTTGACGTTGTTTTGGCGATTTAATCGCTGGAGTAAGTTCGTAGGATGTTATTGGGTTAGTGTGTGTGATTGGTTAAGAGCCCCAAGGGCTCGGAGTATTTTCGGAGGTGTTCGGGGTGGTTTTGCACTTAGGTTGGTAGCAGATTTTTTTGCAATTTTTGCCCAGTGATTCCTTCTTCGCGACCGCGGCCTTAGGCTCGCGTTTGCGTACCTTTCCCTGGTTCCTCCATCGCGTTCGCATCCTTGTCTCGCGTTCGCATAGAGTCATTTGACTATGAGGATTCATCCCCCTTTTACTCTTCGCGTTCGTGTATATAGCCTCGCGAATGTGTAGTGTTGCATACCCTTTCCTCGCATTCGCGTTAGGATCCACGCTTCGGATATATAGCCTCGCAAATGAGTACTGTTGCATACCCTTTCCTCGCATTCGCGTTAGGGTCCACGCATTCGCGAAGGCCAAGTTTTGGACCCCCAGCATTTTGTTCTACCCGTTTGCGTTCCCTTTCATGCGTTCGCGATGGGTTGCCCAGTTTACCCTTCGCGAATGCGGCCCTTTTGCCGCGAACGCAAAGGGAATTTTGCCCAACGAATTTTTAAGTCAAAAAGAGAACCAGTGACGGGAAAAAACATATCACTTCACGAGCTCTTCCTTCTCCAAAGTCCTAGGGCGAATTTTGGAGCACTTCTTCATCAAAACTTCTTAGGTAAGCATTGCTTAACTTGTTTTCTTAAATTTCCTTCATTAATTACTAATTTCCTAGCCCTAAATCATGAATTCAAGGTAAAAATTAGGGGTTTTGGGTAGAGTTTGGATTTTGAGAATTTTGGGTGATTCAACCTCGATTTGGGGTCGAATCTTAGAATAAATTATATATTTGAACTCGTAGGGTTATGGGTGACTAGGTTTTGGTCCGAGCCTCGTGTTCGGACCATGTGGGCCCGGTGTCAAATTTTGGTATTTTTAGAAGAATATTAGAAAACTCATTTCTAGGCTATGGGATTATGTTGTTGAGCCCTAATTGATATTATTGAATTAATTATGCCTATATATCATTGTTTCGGAGTCGGATTTTAGAGGAAAGGC
>MU734630.1:47252-58741 GCA_026770625.1 Nicotiana glauca
CATGACCGTGGGTCTTTAATTGTGCTTATTTTGGTATATTTTGGGACTCTTCCAGGCTAGATTAATGATTTCTACCTAATGTGAAGAGTATGAGGGTTAATTGTGAATTGTGAATTCTTTGGAGCGTTGGCTCGAACGATAAAAATACTATTGAGTAAAAAATGAAAGAATGGAAAGAGATATGATTAATCCCTTGCCAGGATGGGTTGAGTATATTGATTATCTCCCTTGTCGGGATGTGAAACTTGTTGTTATTGCTCCCTTGCCAGGATTTGACTGTTTACTTGTGTTTTTCCTTGCCGGGATATCTATAACTTTGGTCTATCCCCTCGCCCCCATTGTTTGTGATTGTTGTTTGGGTGAGGTTGAGTGATAAAGCACGATGGATGATGTCGTGCACGATTGTTTTGGTTATATTATGCACGAAGGAACATTCCGTGCCATGTTTTGATTATATTATGCACGAAGGAACATTCCATGCCATGTTTTGATTATTAATGCATGAAGGAACATTCTGTGCCATGTTTGATTACTATTGCACGAAGGAACATTCTGTGCCATGTTTTGATTATTAATGCACGAAGGGACATTCTGTGCCATGCCTTGATTATTAATGCACGAAGGAACATTCCGTACCATGTTTGATTACTATTGCACGAAGGAACATTCCGTGCCATGTTTTGATTATTAATGCACGAAGGGACATTCCGTGCCATGACTTGATTATTAATGCACGAAGGAACATTCCGTGCCATGTTTGATTACTATTGCACGAAAGGACATTCCGTGCCATATTTTGATTATATTTGCACAAAGGATCATTCTGTGCCACGTTTTGATTATTAATGCACGAAGGGACATTTTGTGACATGTTTGGTTTATTACTCCTGTTAATTTTGTAGTTGAACCGTTTCATTCCTTATTTATGTACCTTGTATTCTAAGTTGCAACAACCCCTACAGCATGCTCCCCTCCCTCTTGACTTGTTAAATTTCTATATTCTCTCCTATTGCGTGTATATACATTTGAAATGCACAGGTCTGTTTGGTGGTCCGGTCTAGCCTCGTCACTACTTCTCCGGAGTTAGGCCAGGCACTTACCAGCACATGGGGTCGATTGTGCTGATGCTACACTCTGTGCATCTTTTTGCACAGATCCAGGTATTGGAGCAGCAATTGATTAGCAGTAGCATTTTGGGAGCGAGCTTCCAGTCCTGGGACATTCGAGGTAGCCTAGCTGGCGTTCGCAGGCCGAAGTCCCTTTCCATATCTTCAGTTTATTTTCATTGTACCGAGATAGACATTATGTATTTTTTTTATTGAGACTTGTTTGTAACACTCTTTATTGGTTCGTGAGGTAGCGACTCCAGTCTTGTGTAGTGAAATGTTAAATTTCCGTATTTTTGGGTTTTCATTTACTTATGTTATAAAAGACTTCCACTTTTATTTAAATGTTTATTATTGTTATTACTGTTGTGTTGTTTTTCAAAAGGTGTAAGTGTTTGGCTTGCCTAGCTCCAACAGTAGGCGCCATCATGACTCCCGATGGTGGGAAATCCGGGTCATGACAGGCATCCCATCATATCATCTCGGCTACTGTGGGCAAATCATCACCATATACCAGCTGATCAGGTGGTGGTGCACATATAACGTCATAACTTTATCCCATATCCTATATACATATATATACATATATACATGCATATAACGTCATCTGGTCATTGGTCAATGTACATGAATGCAATGCATGAGAAGTATATCACTAAAATCTCTTGGAATGTCATAAGACCATTATGTCTTCGAGTAATATCATGAAGTAAACTTTTTATTTCAACTTACGTATTTTTCTGAGATCCATGAATAGATGATAGAATAACATGACACATGGAAATTCAAGAACATAGGCACCTCTAATACTTCTATGAATAGAGTCATATATGGAAGCTATGCATTTTCTCATTTCGTTTGTGTCGTATATATCATGCCAAAAGAAACAAAGGGATAGCCTTAATATACCTGAGTTGATTCTCTTGATAATCCTTCTAACACACGTCAATTGCGATAAAACACATAGTGGTGAATTGTAATAGTGAAAAATCCATGTAATATTCTTGAGAAAAATTATACCTTGCTCTCTTAGAATCACAATTCCTGTTTCTATTACCTTACGAAGTCTCGTATAAATTTATTGTGGTATAAGAAAAGGAATCTTAGCGAGTCTCATCTGATCCCTTGTCTAGCTCAAATCTTCAACTATGGAAAGATTCCTCCATCATATTAATAAGTGTTCGAGACATTGTTAGTGCATGACTATAACTATATCGAAGTTAACTTTTGCCAATTAATTTGTGTCGTCCATAGCCTTTTTTAATATAAGCATATTTTGAAATTAGATAGTTTAAGCTTTAAATGGTTGGGCACCACATGAAATGACTAAGATACATAATATATCAAAAATGGGCCACCTTTTTATCATACTATAAGAGTCATAATCTAGGAATTTTGGGAGTAGGGGGTGCCACGTTAAGCTTAAGGCAATAAGGCTTATCCAAAAAACCTTAGTCTTTATTCAAAGACAACCACAATTTATTAATTAACTAGGTAATGTCCTATTACCCAATAATTAATCAATATACCCACATAATTAAGAATTATCTCCACTTGCTTAAAATACTACTCACTTTTAACATATCTTATACACCTTACTATCATGGTCATGTCACATGTGACACCTTGTATGTCACTAGTCCATAAATATCGGGTATTTTACCTCAGACCATATTTTATCCCAACATGTCAAACTTGGGCGAAAATTATTTTCTTTTGACTTGCTTCCCCTCTCAACTTCACGATTTTATTCATCATTTGTTTGAAATAGCATAATGCTTATAAAATAATCTCATTCCCGCATCGATTAGCTTACGATGAAATTTTAACATACAAAAATACAGGATATAATATCCCATTTTATGAATTTACTTATGGAGTACTTTAACGTACGAAAACATGAGGTGTAACATTGTGAATGACCCATCATCATAAAACAAAATACATAGTATAAATGGATAAGATGTTTAAACTTTCATATGAGAGGTATGAACTTCTAGGCAAGATTTTTACTTATTTAAGAATTATTTATTACAATTATAATTTTATGTCATATAAAAATTAATCTTAGAAGAGTAAAAAGTTTATCTATTTTTAATCTATATTTCACTTTGTAGTTTCATACTTTTATAATTAATGCAGAAAAGAATTATCATTGATTAAAACTTAACTTTATAATTTAATTATAATTTTATCTTTCCCAAATTATGTGACAAATTTATCTCTTGAACTGTGAAATATTTGTTTAATTAAACATGATTTCTTTTCACAAAGAAGAAAAAATGATTAATTTCACAAATAAAGTTGTCACGACCCAAACCCAGCTTCGGTCGTGATGGTGCCTCTCATGAAGACGAGGCTAGCTAGACCATTTTAGAACACCACTTTTAAGCAGTTAAACTGTTCTGTAACAGTTCAAATATGATTTAATGATATTAATTAACAAAATTACAACCCAACACATGCCTAATCGGAGTGTCACAAGTCACGAGCAACTATTAGAATATAACTATCCCTAAAAGTCTAGAATATACAAATAGGACTGATAAAACAAAGGAAGAACATGCAGTGCTGCGAACGCTGGCAGTCACCTCGAAAATCTCCATTTAACTTAGCCTCTGATCCGCTCAAAACCCGCTACCGGATGAACAAATACCTACATCTGCACACGAGGTACAGGGAGTAAAGTGAGTACTCTAACTCAGTGAGCAATAAAGGTAAATAACAACTGAGCAGAAAGAAATCACGTAAAGCAAACCATCATGCTATATAGAAGCAGGGTACAACTTTCTGAGAAAATAGAGAAAACTTTGAAATCTTTTGAAATTTCTTGGCTCAGTTTAAATCTCTTTTTAAAATGATCCTTTCAACAGTTATGAAAACGATTTCAAAACAGTTATTGATGATAAGCACAGAAAAATCCGCCCTACGGGCACAACTATCACAGTATAACAAGTAAAAGGCCAGTAGGTATGCAAAATGAACACATAAAAGCTCGCCCCTCGGGCAGTATCTCAAAGCAGTACCAGCCCCCGGGCTTACCCTCAGAACACTCTCAGCCCCTCGGGCTCTCTCTCGGATCATTCTCAGAACAGTATCATATAGTAACCGCTGCGCTGTGCAGCCCGATCCACATATCGCTGCGGCATGCAGCCCGATCCATATGGGCACCGCGCTCACTGTGGGGGTGCAGACTACGGAGGGGCTCCAACAGCCCTAGCGCTATATCAGTACGGCGAGCAGTTCGATCCAATAAATATATATATATATATACTGCTGCAGCATGCAGCCCGATCCATATAAGTATCGTTGCGGCATGCAGCCCGATCCATATAAGTATCGTTGTGGCGTCCAGCCCGATCCGTAATATAAACCCTCAAATCCAGGCCCTCAGCCTCATATCACTCAGTGTATCCTCACATCTGGCCCTCGGCCACACTCAGAGTATCCTCACATCTGGCCCTCAACCACACTCAGTCAGAATATCATCACAAGCCCCTCGGGCATTAGTAAAGCAGTAGTGCTCAGCCCAAATTATCATTTAAAATATTTTTTAAGACTCAAATCTAAGTAAACGTGGCTTAGTTGTAAAGTAGTGGATAAACAGTATGACTGAGTTCAAGTAATAAGTCAAAATAGTGAGGAAACAGTGATAATAATCCCCGAAGAATTCAAATAGTTTGCACGAAGCCCAAATATAGCAATCAGCCCAATCACGATGATAACAAGTAAATTTCAGTCAAATACACAGTAAATTCATCAATCAGGATGGGCCAAGTCACAATTCCCAACGGTGCTCTACACCACGCCCATTATTCGGCGTGCAAGTCACCTCAATATAGCACTACAATGTGCGATCCGGTGTTTCAAAACCCTGGATGTCATTTACAATCATTACTCACCTCGAACCGGCGAAATCTCTAGCTCGCGACGCCTTTGCCCCTCTAACCGGCCTCCACGCGCGTCGAATCTGTCCAACATCAGAGTGAATACATCACAATATGCCAATGGGACAATACTCAATCGAAAACAATAGAAAAATAGCAAAAATCTCGAAATTAGCAAAACCCAAGCCCCGGGCCCACTTCTCGGAAATCAAAAAATTTAACATCAATGAATTCCTCATTCTCTCACGAGTTCATACATACCAAGAACTCTCAATTCCGAGCTCAAATGACCCATCAAATTCCAATTTGAAATATCAAAAACTCAAGCTCTAGTTCATCAATTTTAGGCTTAATTTCCATCAATTTCTAGGTTAATTTCACATAATAATCATGTTTTTAACTCATAAAACTTACCTCCAGTCAATCCCAGTCGAAACCCTCTTCAATTGCTCCCAGAAAGCTCTCAAGATGTTCAACAATGGAGGAAAATAACTTAGGCTCGCGGATGTAATATCATTAAAACCCATTCTGTCCAGACCTCATTTCCGTTTCTGCGATTCCCTTACCGCTTCTGCGGTACATCTCCCGCTTCTGCGGTATTAACTAAAATTCCCAGGACCGCTTCTACGGTCAAATCCTGCTTCTGCGGACCCCGCTTATGCGGTCACTCATCCGCTCCTGCGGAACTCCTCTAAAGCATGCGGACCGCTCCTGCCGTCATATGTCCGCACCTGCGCATACCGCACCTGCGGAAATAATCCGCTTATGTGGAAATCTTTCAATTGTCCAACTTTCGCACCTGCGACCCTTTCATAGCATCTGCGGAACCGCATCTGCGTCCCCTTTTCCGCAGATGCGGAAATACTAGGTACCAAAAAACCAGAAATCTCATAAGTCCAAAATTTATCCCGATGACCATCCGAAATCACCCCGAGGCCCCCGAGACCTCAACCAAAAGTACCAACACATCTTAAAACATTATTGAAATTTGCTCCAATCATCAAAACACTTCAACTAACACAAAAATCACCAAATTACATCGAATTCAAGCCTAAGTTCTTCAAAAACTTCCGAAACAAGCATTTGATCAAAAATCCAACCAAATCACCTCCGAATAACCTTAAATTTTGCACACACATCCAAAGTCACCTAACGAAGCTACAGCAACTCTCGGAATCCCATTCCAACCCCCGGATCAAAATTTCACCTATCAATCGAAATCCGCCAAAATACTAACTTCACCAATTCAAGCCTAATTCTACACCAGACCTCCAAATTCAATTCCGGTCACACTCCTTAGTCACAAATCATCCCCCGAAGCTAACCAAAATACCGAAAATCACATCCGAGCCCTCTAATTCATAAGTCAACATTCGGTTGACTTTTCCAATGCAAATCTTCCTTAAAGAGACTAAGTGTCTCATTTCTATCTAAAACCAATCCAATTCAACTCGCTAACCCAAGACTATTATAATGAAATATAAGGAAGCAGAAAATGGAGAAAACGAGGTGGTAACTCACGTGACGACGGGCCGGGTCGTCACATCCTCCCCCACTTAAACACACGTTCGTCCTCAAACGTACCCAGAGTTGTTCTAAAAGCTAACCTGTCGCTGAATAACCTTGCCATGCATATACCTGGCGGTGATCCCACACCACCCTATCTCGTATAGGTCCGATATCACGTAGAAACTAAAATTACACAACCCAGTCTAGCCCATAAATCATAGAACCACATTTCCCTTTCCGAAATCATACACATGATCATAACCTCACATTTATACTTAGAATAAGCCCGAACCAGCTGTAATAACCCATACCTGCACCCTCATGTGCAATTATATGATATACCACATAACGCAAACACTCAAAACGATAACTTCTATTCATAGCAGCTACCCACAACAACCAAATACCGATAGAAAATCTCTTACTAGCTAAAGTCTCATTCCAACACTTTCATATATTGCCAACGATAAGTGAAACATGCAATAAACCATAACCATTTCTCAGTCAACCATTCATAAAACCACTTCCCTTTTTGGCTAATACCACATCAGATTTTCGAGCCGCACCTCGATATTATCCTTCTAACAAGCTGAAACCAAATCCGTTCATATTCATTAATGACTTCAACGATCACTACAATACCAACACACCACTCTTGTGACATGACACATCAATACAGACCTACGCCACGACTTGCATGATACGCGCACCAATAAGAAACGGTCTGAACATACTCAAATCATGTAAAATGACCCAAACGAAAGAGCTATACCTCAATATCCTCAATACCATCACAACACAAAGCTGAGACCCTCCCTCACACCATAGAAATAGAACACATGAATCTACCCCGAAAGGTCATCTCTCCACGTAGCCTTACTACAATGCGCAATCTCATCCAAACACTATTACATATGAAACACCCGAAACCACTATGCTCAAATTTTGACAGCCACGTAGAATTTGATGTTAGGGACCAAAGCAAATCATTACACCCACAGTGAAACAAATAACATAAGCCGCGCAACCGGATAAGACATAACTAATACGCCATTCACTGAGCAACGCTCAACTACTCTTCCCGCTTGAGTTCCACTAAAAGACCCCAATTGAACTGCACCGTATGTGACTTCTAATAAACTCCTTATTAAGGGAATCCCAAAGCTGTCCCCTCAACTCCTTAACTCTGCCGGTGCCATACCATACAGTGCCCGACACCAAATCAATACCGAAATCCACAACCTCGCCCGGAGACATGCCCGACCAAAAGAAACACATCTGAAAAGTCCCTCAACACCGGAACTGAATCAAAATAAGGAGCCTCAGCACCGACACTCATCACAAGAGCCCAAGTAAGAAAGACAATCTTTCCCAGTCATTCACTGGATCTTCGAAATATAATACCACTCAACTTGAATATACTCTGATACACCTCGCCACTCAACCCGTGGCATTCCGACATAGCCCATAGCACATTAGTCAAGAATAGCCCAATACTGAGACAACCAACCTAAATCCCAATATCACTTCCAAACCCGACATGCCAAGCATAAAAGATCCGCTTGGGTCTTCAGACCCTGATAGCCACTAGACAGCCGATATACGCGACTTACAACAACAATATAGCCTGAACACAAGAACTCCTAGTCTCGAACTCCATATAGCACACAAATCCCCATACCTGATCCCAAATTCCGCCATCCGAATACATATCACACCTCAATTACCCAATTATCCCATGAAAGATATTCTAAAATTCCCCTGTGCCACCAAGCAAACCTGTCTATCACCGGTCGATTTAACAAGAAAGCGCCGCAATACTACCGAAGTGCCGTCAACTTAATCACATTGCCATGTTACTGAAACATATACCCTCTTCAAATCACTATGATTAGCAATACCATTTCCTTAATCATTTGAAGATCATTCACCCAAATCATCTGAAGCTTGATTCTCTAATCACCTAAAACTGCTCGTGTTGCTTAAGAATTTAATGACCTTCCATTCAGAACTGATCCGCAACCCTACACACATGAATCTCAATCCTCCACAACATATTGCATATACCATACCACACTAGGATAACATGAGAACTTCATCTCCCTTCCTAACCACAAATATCTACGTACTCAACTAGTCAGGAGCTCTCCATTGGTCCCACCTAGAAGAAAATCATTACGCACCCAATGCTCCACATGTCCATAGAAAATATACATCTCCGAACCATGATGAAACCCAACAAGAATTCTCTCCCAATTCCATTTGCACAAGCTAAACTATCAGGACTGAATCCTTCTAACTAGACCAATCTAAACAAGCTATCAGAACTCAAGAGCTTTGCTGCAAAATACCTGTACGAACTCATTGCCTCGAACACACGCAAAGAATTAATCACATCATTACTATACCGATTCGGACTTCTATAAAGATACTCCACCCATCTAAATTTCCTCCTGTTTCATCCTCAACTTGATATTTTCTGTTGCCGTAGCACTACAATACCTCACCCAGGCTTACCACACAATACCCAAGCATGAACCACACTATCTGAAACCCAAAAACCACTCCTGTGAATCGAAATCCGTTATCTTTACTTTCCTGATACTGATGCATAGAATCCCATAAATAACATATAAATACCACAAATCTGAACCGCTTCCAATGAAAACACAGCTTCTAACCACACATGCAACTTTAAGATACCCGATTGTTCCCTGTAGACTCTTGAACACATTAGAACCATTTTCGAAAGTCATTTGCTCTTATTCAAACTACAACTTACCCGACCTAACAAACAGAACCACCCTGCCTTATTGGCACGCGGATGCCACAAAATGAAATCTTCATCCCAATACAACCAGGCAAATCCCGGCTCTATGTGCCGAGCATTCTTTACCCATAACACTCTAGACATTCTGTGATTCTCATACTCTATGAGGCATAATGTAACCTTTGTTACAACTTTCCTTTACTCTAGCCATAGCTAACTCACTCGCATGCCCCAAACTGGAACCGACATAGCACCTAACCGTGCAATCAGCTACTCCCAGCAGCCTCCCCCACTTGGCTCGAAGCTATAGATCAAGATACACTCAATAACTCATAACACTTTTGCTCTATTGATGCCACAATAACATAGTGATATTAAAATCGAATCATCTATAAACTGTGAAAACACAGATCATCCCGTACTGTAATTCTCACATCCATCCCCGTAACAGTTAGGCCCATTCCCTTAAGAGGCCCAAAATTTCAAATTTCAACACATACTTTTCAATTACACACGAGATCTCCTAACATACACCTAGGGATCATACCACTTAAGAACACTCCACAGGAGACAACCCACATGTTTTGCCTCAATTTAACATTTCTGCATACCTTCCATCGTCGTACACCTTACACAGTCATTTAATCTTTCTGGGTCCAAACTCATACCACCACATGAAATGCATTTCGCTCCCCAACTAAGAGACACGAAATAATTCTTCACACGTCCATAATTCGGGCTACATATCAAATCATAATAGGAATCGAAAACTTAACAACTCATCTATTATCCAGCAGACTTCTTATAGATACATCTCACAGTACTAACATACTCGTCACATGGGTATACAACCGCCATTCCCGCTAATAGGGACAATACTGAACATATAAGTTCAAAATATTTGCTCAAACAATCAACACCTCGGTGCTCAAGCCATAGGAAAAAGATCCGGCCTCAAGTCCTCCAGACTGGCCCAATATATATATTCATGGATATTACATCTCGCCCCTCGATCGGGGACTCACAAACCATCAAGGAACATCTGATACTGAGCACTCTTGCGCACGTACGAACACGTGGAACGAATTTCAAGAATTTCTTTTTAAGCTGAATCAAGGACGCACGATAAGAATTCAAGAATATGAAGTTTTCCTAAAGGTTCTGCAGCCTCTCGAGGATAAATACAGACGTCTCTGTACCGATCTGCGAGACTCTACTAAACCTGTTCATGACTCGTGAGACCTAGTAACCTAGGCTCTGATACCAACATGTCACAACCCAAGACCTGTTTCGATCGTGATGGCGCCTCTTGTGAATACGAGGCTAGCCAGACCTTTTAGAACACCACTTTTAAGCAGTTAAACAGTTCCTTAACAGTTCAAATATGATTTAATGATATTAATTAACGAAATTACAACCCAACACAGCCCTAATCGGGGTGTCACAAGTCACGATCAACTATTAGAATATAACTACCACTACAAGTATGGAATATACAAATAGGATTGATAAAACCAAGGAAGAACATGCGGTGCTGCGAACGCTGGCAGTCACCTAGAAAATCTCCATTTAACTTAGCCTCTAATCCGCTCAAAACCCGCTACCGAGTGAACAAATACCTGCATCTGCACACGATGTGCAGGGAGTAAAGTGAGTACTCCAACTCAGTGAGTAATAAAGGTAAATAACAACTGAGCAGAAAGAAATCACGTAAAGCAAACCATCATGCTGTATAGAAGCAGGGTACAATTTTCTGAGAAAACAGTGAACTGTGAAATCTTTGGAAATGTCTTGGCTCAGTTTAAATCTCTTTTGAAAATGATCCTTTCAACAGTTATGGAAACGATTTAAAAATAGTTAGTGCTAATAAGCACAGAAAAATCCGCCCCACGAGCACAACCATCACAGTATAACAAGTAAAAGGAAAGTAGGTATGCAAAATGAACACATAAAAGATCGCCCCTCGGGCAGTATCTCAAAGCAGTACCAGCCCCTCGGGATCACCCTCAGAACGCACTCAGCCCCTCGGGCTCTCTCTCTCAGATCACTCTGAGAACAGTATCATATTGTACCCGCCGCGGCGAGCAGCCCGATCCACATATCGCTGTTGCGTGCAGCCCGATTCATATGGGTACCCACGCTCACTGTGGGGGTGCAGACTCCGGAGGGGCTCCTACAGCCCAAGCGCTATATCACTGCAGCGTGCAGTCCGATCCA